>PVIR01023728.1:0-26741 GCA_004026965.1 Petromus typicus
TTTTTTTTTTTTTTTAATTATCTTTATTGGTACATTAAATATACACATCATGATTGCACTCCATAATGGGGATTTGTACCAGTATAAGACACAACTTAATTCTCATTTTTTCCCATAGCCCCACCCACCCTACCACCCCCCCATATATATAAAATTTGTTTCCTTACTTTTTTGTTACAATCTCAACATTGTCCACGTTTCTTTGTTTGTTTATTTTATTAGTATATGTCTGTGATACATAATAATTAGGTTTCCTGCAGGGGGGTAATACAAAACATGGAATCTTGATCACTTCTGATCCCCACTCCTGGGCTCCAGACCCTGCCTTTTGGAGACACAGTCTCCCCAGGCAGGTCAGGCTGCCTTTGAATTGACTATGGAGCCCGGGCTGGTCTCGAACCTCAGCGTTGGGATTACATGTGTGCAGTGCTGTGCCTGGCTCTTTTTGACAGTGAACTGTCACTTTTGCTCCAGGCATGCTGCAGGTGGGGGCAGAGGAGGGGCGAACACGCAGCGGTACCAGTGGGAAGGCAGGTTCCCTTGGGCCCCTTCCTAAAAACGTCGACCTCCCTAGCTCCTATCTCTGCTTTATTTTGCTCTTTAAATTATTTATATTTTGGGTTTCTCGATGACTGACCACAGCATCCCTTTTTCAGACGATTTTTGTTAACATCTTCAAGAACTAATGTTCCATGGAGCATTAGAAAGGGAACTCCATGTTTGGGTTATTTTAGCTGTTTCTTTGAAATTTGTTTTTAAAATGAACCAGTGCTTTTTAGTGTGTTTGTCTCTGAAACAACTAAAATTCGAAATCCCAGTATAAAAACAGGCATAATTCTGGTTCTCTTCTTAACTGCCTTTGTCAGTTCATCTGCCAGGTTCGGTTTCCAGAAGCTGAGAGGGGCCAGACGTGGAGCTCAGCAGAGCCGGGACGTTGGGAGCTTGGCTCTGGCGGGGCTCAGATCCCCTTCTGTGTCTCGGGACGCATTTGCCGGTTGTCCTCAGCTGTCTGCTGTGTGGACACCCGCCCACCACACCCTCCTGCCGCTTGCACCGGGTGGATCCATGGGCCCAGTGGCCACTGCCCACCAGGGAGGCCGTGCTGGGCTCTGTGCCTGGGGGGGTCACTGGGCACCTCCAAAGAGAGGGCACCCTGCCCGATCTGGCAGACGCTGGCTCACATGCACAGTCACAGCAGGCAGCTGCCCATCAAGTACTCATTTCACTGCGTGTGAGGATGGAGCCGCCCAGCGGCAGCGTTAACTATTTCAAAGGGAATAGTTGAGACACAGGGTTTTCACAGTGGGCTGTAGCCTGTGCCACTTCTATATATTCCCCAAATGTCTCCATCTTCCCCAAATGAATCCTCCCAGTTGAGCGAGGTCTCCACAGCCCTTCCTCCCTCCCTGTCCCTCTCTCTGTCCATTGGGGTCATCTATCTGTTCCACACTCTTTGTATAGAACACGACCTTATTTTTCAGTGAGCATGACCTAGTCTTCCCAGCAGGTTCCTATCTGGTTTCCTCATGCATGGTGTTTGTCAGGTGTGCGCACATGATGGCGTGTGTCAGTTCTGACTAGTCCTCCATCATGTACACACTGCCACTTGTTTGTCCCCCTGAATGTCCGTGACATCTCTAGGGAAGCTGAGGCATGGGGTGGGGGGTGAGCCCCGACCAGGGGCTGGTGCTAAGCCACACACAGTGTGGGCACTTGCAGTTTGCCCTGTTGGCAGCTGGGAGTGCTGGGCCAGCTTTCTCCTGTCCTCCTGCCCAGGGAGGGCGAGGGCTGGGGCTGCTGTGCCCCGGCTCTGCGGGCGTCAGGGGAGATGTCAGGAAGGCAGATCTCGTCCCCAGCACCGCACGCCAGAGCTGAGTGTGGTGGCCAGAGCCCGTCCTCAGGGTGAGGAGAGGCAGGCATGGCTAGGCCAGGGAGCGGCGCCGGGCTGAGTGGTGGCGCTGTGCGGGTCTGCACTCCTCACCCCTATGGAGGCAATGTGATCAGCAGAATGCTTCCAGCTCACCCTCATGCCAGTCATTTTCTGTCTCCTGGTCCTATGCAGTCCCCCAGAGAAGCCGTGGGAGGCCTGGCTGTGTGGCATGTGGCACAGCCCTGTGCGTCTCCAGATTGGCAGGTGCAGAGGTACCAGGTGTGTCCCCAAACCTGTGTATGTCCTGGTGAGTTCAGTCAGAATAGATTAGATCGAGTGGATGAGACAAACATGAATTAAAGTGAGTGCCTTCTAATGATGCACAAGTACAAAAGTGGTCATTTCTGAGAAACCTGAGATGAATATTATGGAAATATAATTTCCTAAAATATTTGTTGTCGAGTTAGATATGGGTAAAACAACTGTAAAGTGTTGAAAGAAGCTGGGCATGGTGTGCAATCCCAGGACTTGCGAGGCTGAAGCAGGACAATCGCTTCAAGTTTGCAGCCATAGTGAGTTCAAGGCCAGCCTGAGCCACACAGTGAGGCTTTGTCTCAAAAAAAATGTTGAACTGTTTTGGCAAAATTGAGAATCCTACACTTGGGGATTTGAGCTGGTTTATTCTCTCTCATTTGGTAGTGTCGCTGACTGTACAGCTCAGTGCCAGTTGCCAGCCCTTTTCTTTCCGGCCTGTTTGTGATAGAGGCCGGAAAGATAAGTGTATGAGTTTCTGCTTTCTTTGGAGACAGATGTGGCTGTGAACTCGTTCTCATTAAATGATAGGTAAAAAACTGCTGGAGAAGGGGGCAGTTTTGAGAAAAATTGCTTTGATGATCCGAGGGGCAGATGGACTTCATCTTTCCTGCCTTGAATAGAGATGTAATATCTGGAGGCGCAGCTTCTATTTTGTGACCATAAGCCTGCCAGTCAACATCTAGGAGAGTAGAAAGTGATAAGCAATATAGCTGGGTCTTGTATGGCACCATGATCCCTCAGCGTGAATGCTGGAAATTCTGCCTTTTAACTATTTGATTCACAGAGTAATTAAGGGTTTACATTGCTTTGGTTTTCCTTGCAGCCCCAAACATTCCTAACTGATACCGTCTCTTCAAAGAACTTGGCTTTAGGATTCATAGATGGTACATTAAGTGTGGTTTAGGCATAAAAGTGACATGCACCTCCAGGTAGGAGACCACCCGCAGAGACGCTAGTGCTGAGGGCAGGGACGGCTCAGCTGCAGGTCGAAAGTTACAATGAGATACTTCACAGGTGGCCTGATTCACACGGTGCCGATGTACAGGAGGCCTCGTTGGCTCATCTGAAGGCTGTCAGGTTTGCAAAAAAGGAGGAAGCCTAAGAAACCGCCAGTTCAGAGAGACCGGAGGGTCAATGGTTGGATGCAGGGTCGATGGTTGGATGCAGGGTGGCAGCCTGGACTGGATCCTGGGATAGGAGAAGGACGTGGATGGGAAACTGGTGAAATCGAGGAGAGCCTGCAGTGTAGTTACTGGCAGAGTAGCAGTCAGTCCAGAGGCAGAGGGGGAGTCTGTGTACGGAGAGCCGGTGACAGCAGCAGGCCTCCCTTTCCAGCCTGTGTTTTGCAACCACTCAGGCCCTCAGCTGCTCATGGATTTTAAGAAGTTATTTTATTTATGCGCCTATTTATTTAAAATTAAAATTTATGTTATTTACTCATTCTAAATTGACATAATTAAATGTTCACTACTTAATTTGTAAGTTAATTATTTTGCTGATTTAAATGTACATTGAATTTTACTTTTAGATCATATTATTTTCTTGCATTGTGCCAGGAGGGAAGGTGAAGAGTCGTGAGGGCAGAGTTGAGGCTGCTGCCTCTGCCTGCCCCTGGGGACGGCCCCAGCCTTCCTGGAGTCAGAGCTGGCATGGGGGTTGTGGTCCAGGACTTTATCGTCCATCTCTGGGGTAGTTGAGGGAGCCAGTCAGCCAGGCACACAGCGCCTGGCAGAGTGAGAGTGGGCACAGGACTTGGCCAGGCTTCCTGGGAATGATGCCCTGTTTGTTGGCGGAAGATGCTGGGCTGCTGTGTGCGCCCCTGGAGCTCAGGGCATCTGCGCCCTCGTCAGAGCAGACACCCACCTGGCAGCGCCACCCATGGAGAGCGGAACTACACCCAGGGCAGCTTGCTCTCAAGGCCTGGCAGCTGTGCCAGCCAGGGTCAGAGTCCTGGACTCCCTCAGCTCTCGTGGTGAGCTGATGGGTTTCCCTTTCCTCTTTTTAAAGTGACATCAAGTTAGATTTCTGTTTCTACCACTTGCAACCACAGGGGTCTCATCGGAACAGTCACCATCTCCGAGCTGGTGTACAGTATTGTCCTGAGCATGAAACCACATCCGACCTGGTCCCACCCGTGTCCTCAGCACACTGGGTTAGCCTGCTTACTCCCTCCTCTCTCCTTGTCTTCCCTCCTTTCCTCCCTCCCTCCCTTCCTTCTTTCCTCTCTCTGACTAGTAGGGATTGAAGGAGGCGAGCTTGGCCACTGGGCTGACCTTGGACTTGGATCCTCCCGGCTCAGCCTCCTGAGCAGCAGGTTATAGGTATGTGTCATGTGCCTGCTTTGCTTTGCCTCTTCCTGGCATTAAGCAAGGTCTTCCCAGGGCAAACTCATTAACTTGAGCCTCAGTTTCCTTGTATGTAAGGTGGGAATAAAAGCCTTACCTTAGAGGGCCGTGGAGAGAAGGGAATCAGGCAGAGCATGATTAACGACATTCATACGGTTCCCCATGAGACACTCACACATTCCTCACTTTGTCACTGTCACTACAGTAAATGGCACAGTTACGGCTGGTGGCGATCTTGTCTTTCTCCTCTTCGCATAGTCCTCAACGCCTGCCACATAGTTGGAGGTTGACAACATTTAAAAAATTTAAAAAATATTCCTAATTATGTCTTTAGGAAGAAAAGGATGGGGAGACAGAACTTCTGGCCCTAATTCCTCAGGGATAGAGGGAACAGCTGCCTGATGAGACGGTCTCACCACAAACAATGAGCAAGTGCTGGGGCTGTACCTCAGTTCAGTCCCCGCCTCCCACAGAGGCCAGTCTGGCCGAGAGGCAGCATGCGACCATGGAAACACAGCACCGGCTCAGTTCGTTTGCGAGCGCCTGTTCTGGTGCAGGGCTGACGGAGGCCGCCCGCTTCCCTTGCAGCAGAAGGCATGCTGTGTTCGGGGCTCAACTCCACTGTCAAAGCCCATGTGGTCCAAAAAGCGTCTAAGTTTTATGGAATATGGGAAGTCTAGTTGGAAAGGAAAAATTCCCTAGGCAATGAAATCTATCAAACGACCCCTCCAGCCCAGGTCACTGGCGTATTAAAATTCAAACAAAAGCTAGTAGCATCAAAATTCTCATTACTTAAAAGTAACCACTTTGGGAATACATGATTTTGTGGAAAAAATTCACTGCAGGGTAAAAGTCTATCTTGTTATCACTTCCAAAACTTGCTAAAAACATAGATTTCCCTTTGCCTTTATTCTTTATAAAACTAAATCACTTAGGAAGCCAATTTGAGCCATTTCAGAATTGCAGACATGCAAAAATCTTTATGAGAACCATTTGACCTGATTTGTTTTGCTAATTAACAAATAACCCTCCCCTGAATGGTATGTTTCACCCGACAGCACATTTTTAATCAAGGCATAAATTGTAGCAAACCAAGGTTTCTACGAAAACCCTGAAAGGCCACCTCCACGGGAAAGACGCGCGTGCTGCGGTAATAACGCAGCGGGGGCCTGGATGAGAGCAGCCCGGAGCTAATTTGCAGAGGGGAGCACGGAGCCCACGATGAAATAACAGCTTCCTGTCCTGTCGGAAGCTACAATAAATGGCCACAAGCAGTCTGCAGCCAGAGACGATGGCAGGCTCGAGGGGAGGCCCGATTGTCACTCAAGGGCTGATGGGACCCAGTGGCATGAAGACCAATTAAAGAGCAAAGAATTTGGAAAAAAGACAAGACAGTGAGTGGTGTATTTCCGTGTGTACTGTACCGTTTGGGTCAGTAGCCTATGTGCCTCATTCAAGACAGCAGTTAGAAGTGTCTGAATCAGCCAGGTGCAGTGACACACATAAGCCTGGCATCCTGGGAGGCTGAGGCAGGAGGGTCACAAGTCTGAGCCCAGCCTGGGCCACTTAGCAATTTCTTGAGACTCTGTCTCAAAATAAAAAGAAATAAATGGCAGGAGATGAAGTTCAGTGCCAAGGTCATAGAGAGGAACTTTGCCGTGGTCCCTGAGGGATGGAAGTGTGAAGAGAGAGTCAAGTTGGGAGAGGGGGTTGGGTTGGCCGCTAATGACGCAGGACAGGGTGAGCTGCTGCACACAGCTGGTCCATGTTCCTGCACCTCAGTGACACCAAAATGCAAGGCCTCGTTCTCTGAGGCCTGAAGGGTGAGAGGGAGAGATGCTACATTAGCATTTAGGGCTGACCTACAGAGCATGGCTGTGTTCCTTTGTTTTTGTTTTTATGAGACAGGGTCTCACTCTGTAGTTCAGGCTGGCTCTGAGCTCACTATGTAGCCCAGGTGAGCCTTGAACTCACAGCAATCCTCCTGCCTCTGCCTCCTGAGTGCTGGGATTACAGAGTGAGCCATCACGCCCTGCCCCGCACTGTGGCGTGTGAAATACCGGGGATCGAACCCGGGCCCTTGCGCTTGCAAGGCGGTCGCAAGAACCACTGAGCTAGATCCCCGGCCCTGGGTTCCCTTTTCATCTTGGAAGGTTAGTCTGAAGTTCTAGTAGCTGAAAAAACTTCTCACTGCTTGAAGAGGGAGCCTAGTGTCCTCTTCTCTGTCTGCCTCCCACCTTCGTTTCTCTCTCCCTTCCCCATGTTTTTCTTTCTCTCTCTCTGTCGCTCTCCCCTCTCTCCTCTTCTCTCTTCTTCCAGATTGAGGTCACAGTTGAGTATCAAATCTAAATGTCTGGTAAACGTTTAAAGTAGTTTTTTAAATAAAATCATGACACATTTTTATAGTGAGGAAAAATTTAATCATATAAACATGTGACTTCAAAAGCTGCATGCCTCTCATCATTCACTTTCCCATGGGAAACGAGTCTGTGTAGCTTGGTGTAGGTCTTTCTAAATTTAAAGATCTGCAGTGGCCTTATTACTGTTTGGACAATGGGACTGTCATCCACCTGGTCTGAGCGACATTTGTGTCTGCATCCGGCCAGTATCTTTGAATGCCCACGTGCTGACGGTTTCCCATACATTGACATGCTTTGCTTACTTAATGTATGAGACACAGTGGCGTTTTCCTGTTGGGACGGGTGAGCTCACTGGTCACCTTGTTTAATGACTCTGTAGGAGCTCATTCCATGAATGCAGCAGTATTGTTTCCACTCACTCCTCACTGATGGGCTGGATTTGAATGTATAAATGTAGAAGCTCTCTTTCCACACATTACTTAAAAGATTAAAGTTCCTGGCATTTCTATGTAGGGTGAAGGAAAAGAGAAATCGGGTCTGGTGTGTTGTGTGTGTGTGTGTGTGTGTGTGTGTTGTGTATTTGATGTGCACATATGTACACGTGTATCCAGGATCTTTATAGCTGTGTGTGTATGGAGTTGTAACAATTTCTTTCTATGTGAATTACTTATATGATTATCTATATTGTATGGATTGGGACATGGCTGGGGGTGGAGAGGTAAAGGCCTTTTCTTCCAGAAAGCCTTGAAAAATAAGAAAAGGGCTAGAGGCCACAGATTCATACTCAGTGCTGCTCAGAAGCGAGTACCCACAGAAAAATGTAAGACTGCTGCTGGCACTGGAGAAATAGAGTGGCCACAAGACTCTAATACTGAACACAAAAGTAGAGTAACAGGGATGTTAATACGTGATGTTCGAACCAAGACAATATTCCAGGAACTAGGAAAGAAAGCACTGTCATTCCACATCATGTTGAAAAGAAAGTTGGATGGAGATAGAAAATGAAAAGTAGACTGGAAGAAAGTTGAAACGATCAGAGTTGACATTCTCTTGCCCGGTAACTATGGAATAAGATGAACAAACACAGAGCACTCATGGGAAATTGCTTGTTTTTGCCCATTATTGACAGAGTTAATTGATCACAGAGTCTTTATTCCACTTGAACAAAGGTGTAAGTCTCCTTTGCTGTTCAGGGCCAATTCAGATTATCACACCGACTGATAAAATGGCAATTTCCATCATTGCTCTAGAGACTTGTTATGTGTGAGGGTACCATAGTTTTGACCTGGAATTTTCCCCAAAGGCCAAATGTTAAAGACTTAGTTCTCCAGCATGGCACTTTTGGAAGATGGTGGGACCTTTAAGAGGTGGAGCCGAGTGGGAGATCGTGGGTCACTGGGGGTGTGGCCTTGAAGGGCATAGTGGGAAGCTAGTCTCTTACCTCTTCTTTTTTTTGCTTCCTGGCTGCCATGAGGTGAGCAGCTTCTTCTGCCACCTGCTCCCATCTAGTCATGTTTCACAGGCCCAGAGCAACAGGGCCAACCTCCAAAATTTTGAACCAAAATAAAACTTTTTTCTTTTTAAGGTGATTGAAATCAGGTATTTTGTGCCATGGAAAACTGAGTAACAGAGAGCTTGGGATGCTAGGGTTCAGGAATAACCACTAGAGTTTCCTGCTCTTTCCAGACCTTTGTCTTCCCAGAGGTGTGGGGGCAGAGAGGATGTAAACCTCAGAACACGGCAGCCTAGAAGGGTGAGGAAAAGGAGGAGTTCAGTATTATCCAGAGTGGGAGTAAAGCCACCTGTTAATCTGGGCATTTTGGATAAGTTAACTACATTTTCTTGAACACAGTGTCCTCGTTTGTAAAGTACAGAAAGGAATACCCTGCAAGGCCATAGGAACATTAAAGGGTGAATGGTACACTACTTGAAACAAAGTACCAGATAAACATTATTTCTTTTATATTTTCTTTACCATCTTATTTTTATCTATTCCTAATGCATTTGTTGGATATCAGGTTAATTTGCTTCATGGGGTTTGCACACCTTAAATGGCAGCTCATGGTGGTCTCTTTTTCCTCCCTCCTCTTCACTGATCTCAAGGACAGAGCCATGTCTTTCTGACCTGTCATTGTTCGATTGGTGGGTGTCTGACCTCTGTAGGACAATCACAGTGTTCCATTCTGTGGCCGCTGTGATTGGTCTGTGAATGAACATGTTGCCTAACATGGTCCAATCAGAGTCTTTCTTGGACTTTCTTAAGACCTAAGAAGAAACAGCTAGGGTTCTGTCTGGTTAGGAAAGTGGGGATGCCAACCTGGCAGCCATAATGTACCACGTCTGTGACCTCGCACAGATAGAAAGATGAATAAGATGTGCAGAAAGATACAGAGTGTAGAGTTGGAGCCTGAAAGAGTCCATTTGTGGCTTTACATTTCTGGGCCCAGACACACCTCTGTGACCTCATAGTTTGAAAATAGGAGTCTGGAAATATGCTATATTTCCTGAACTGCTTGGGTCAAGATTTTTGTTTTTTGTAATTCAAGATGATGCTGAACCATAGAGTGGCAGAACAGCTAGTATTTGTGTTTTAAAAATAAGGTTCCTTAGTTTGTGTGACTTTTGAGGCAGGCCCAGGACCAGGGTTTGGCCCACAGCCTGCTGCCTCTGCCTGCTGTTTCTGTCTGGTCTGAGGCCACACCTCATCCAGCCCAGGACCAGGACGGGACCAGGAGGAGCAGAGCGCTGCTCCATTCAGAAGGGACCCATATGAAATAGTAGCTTCACAGAGTCTTCTCCTTTCCTTTTATATCTTCCTGAAGTTCTAGTGAGAGAAAATATCCTCAGTGTATCTAATGGGGAATGTGCACGTTTAAAGCAACAAATTCAATTTACTACCAAGAAATGATTTATTGTAAAGATATGGAGAGAAGACATGGGGCCCTGAAGTTCCAGTACAGCTGCTAATAATGAAAATAATCATACTGTATAAGCCCGTCATGAGCTTCTATATCTACAAATCTAACTGGCTGCAGATGAAAAATATGAAAAATTAAAATTCTTTTGTTTTTTGTCATTATCCCTATATGATGTAGTATGACAACTATTTACGTAGCAGTCACATTGTATTAGGTGTTGCAGGGAATTGGGAGTTGGTTTCATGTACATGGAAGGACAAGTGGAGGTCATATGCAAATACTAGACAATCTTCCAGCAGGGAGTCGGGCATCCAAGGGCTTTTGTGTCCTTGGGGTCCTGGAACCATCCTTCACAGAGCCTGAGGGAGAGTCTGATTTATCTAGAGCTCAGCTACGGTAGCAGCGGCTGCCTGATTTCTGTAGAATGGGGGAGCAATCGCTACCTGTGGCCAGTTCTTCAGGGTTTAGACTTTTAAGCCTTGACCTTGTGGAAGAAAATCATCCCGTGAGCTAACTAGAAGACAGGGTTGGATAATCAGTAACCTTTAGTGAAAGCAAATAGGTATGGCAGTCTTTATAAGATTAGTGAGTGGTTTAAAATCTCTCATGTTCTCTGTGACTTTGCCACTTACAAGGATTCCCCAACCAAAAGCACAAGCAATAAAAGAAAAATTAGCTAAATTAAACTTCATTGAATTTCTAAAAAATTGTGGTTCAAAGCACATTACCAAGAAAGTGAAAAGATAAATTCATGAAATAGGAAATATTCATAAACCATGTACATGATAAGGGTCTAGTTACCCTGGATATATGAAGAACTCATTATAGCTTGACAGTAAAACAAAACCCAATTAAAAACATACAAAAGATTTAAATAGTTATTTTTTCAAAAAATAAGTATACATGAAGATATTTAAGAAAGCAAAGTCATAGTAGGCCACTATGTCAGTGTAGCTTAGTTATTAACTTAATTGGCTTGGATTCTGCTTAGGGGATTTAGTAAAACAGCCTTTTGGATATGGATATGTCTGGATGGGTCATGGGGCATGACCTTGGATCTATGTCTGATCTCTGGCCCCTTCCTCTCTGAGACTCTTCTCCTGTTCTTCTTCCTGGCCCTTCCACCATGATGTTTCTGGCTTTGAACCAGTGGACCATGAATCCTGTGAAACCTTGGGATCCAAATAAACCTGTCCTTTTTTTAAGTTATGGCTGTGAGGTATTGTGTCCCAGCAGTGGAAAACTCATCATTGACATTGATCCTCTGTAGGAAAACTATAGCAAAAAGAAAAAAAACATTGCAAATGTTGTGGAGAGATGGGAGCTTGGATACACTGGTGTGGCGGGTAGAAAGTGGTGAGGGTAGATCAGAAAACTGTTACTTCTCACAGAGTCAACATGGACTGGCCTGTGCTCCACGGTTCCACTCCTTGCTGTACACCCAGGAGAATTAGAAACATTTTAGAAACATTATACATAGCAAAAACTTTTTACAGTAGTGTTGTTATTCATGCTTTCCAACATGTGGAAACAAAACAAGTATCCACTGACCAATGAATGGGTAAACCAGATGTGCAAGGTCTACACCTGGGAGTGTGATTTAGCTATCAAAAGGAATGCAGTGCTGATATAGGCCACAGCCTGGATGTATAGTTGTTTAAAAATGTCATGCTAGGTGAGGGGAACTCCATGAAAACAGAACCATTCTGTGGACTAGCTAAGAGTTCAGCACCCTGTGGGTGGAGGTTTGAGACCTTTAGCCAAAGCAGATGGGCAGCTCGTGCAGGGTTTGCCGTGCTCAGATACAAAAGATCGTACTTTTTTAAAAGGCAGAATATGTGTGATTCCATTCTTGTGACATACCCAGGACAGAAAAATCCTTGATGAAAGAATGGAGATGAGCAGCTGTCTGGGCTGGGGTGGAGGACCGAGGGACTTCTGGGTTATGTCCCTGCCTCTGTGCACCTTGGAGCCTTTGTGCTCTTAAACACACAGAGACTATCCCTAATGGAGCATCAGTGTCCTCTGGGGCTTCTCACATTCCCCACATCATCAGTCCTTGGATCTGATGACTCCTGCTTCATTGATCAATACCTTTGAGGAGGATTTTACTCCTGCTGGGTTTTGATGAATTACAGGATAAACCAAGGCCACAGGACCTGTTTTCTCTTGTGGCTTCTGTGAGGTTTGAACCCCAACCCCAGAGATGAAAAATGGCTTTTCTAACCCACTACATTAGGAGCTTTCCTTTAATCTAATTCCTGTGGTCCAATGTGAGGAGCCACGTGGCCTTCGTGTCCATTGACTATTAATCAAACCTTCTGGAGATGGAGGGAGCACAGCGCTGTGGTGCTGAAGACTCGGTTGGCCCAGCTGTGGCGTGTCAATAGCCTTTGTGATCAATGAAGGGGTGGCTGTAAAGCTAACTCTGAAGCCCTGAGAGGGATGAGGCTTTACAACAGCAAAGCAGGATGCTGGGTGTCCAAGGATCACTCACTGGAGCAGTTAAATCAAGATTTAGGGATTTATAGTGGCTCTTTAGTTATTTTCCCCCCAATTGGTGAGAAATGAAATTTGACATATGGCCTTTCTTGTTGTTAAAATGCAGAGGTCAAATGTTGTAAATTCTGTCTTCTTCCACTAGGAGGGACGATAAAGCAATTCCTATTGACCTGAAGAATTTTAGAGCTAATAATAGACAGTGCAGAGTGGAAAATCGTCATGCTCAGACGTTAGTCTCAGTGTTTTATACAGGTACCATCCTCAACTTAAGGTCGAGGCACGGGAGGTTAGTGACCGACTGACTCAGGGTCACCCAGGGTCAGGGGCTGTTGAGTCCAGACACAAACAAGGTCTGCCTTGAGCCACTTTGCTATTCTAACCCTGAAGAATGTGTTGGGTTAATCTGATATAAGTAAATTTTATATTTCAGACTTTCTGAAGCTTTTAATATGGTAATATGCATGAGTTATTTCTAATATCTGAATCTAGAATGTGTTATTTTCCACTTTATTTAATTATTTTGCCCAATGTAAGAAATGCAGTATCTTTTCATTTCACTTTTTTTAATTTCATTCTTTTCATTTCAATGTAATTTTGCAAAACAGCTAAATTCAAAGCCACACTGTGTGGTTGTAGGGTCCAAATAATTATCATTAATCATTTTGTCCTGTCAGCCTCAATGTGGTCTACTTTCTTAAAGTACTGTTCCCTGATGTGACAAAGACAGGAACTCTGGATTCTAGGGTTATTTCAGAAGCTGGTTGTCTTCCTGGTGTAAGTAAACACTACTGCTTTGTCCCAGCAGAGGATGTCTCATTCTTCTGGGGCTCATGGCTCCTGTCCATTCTTTTTCTTGGACTCTGTTCTTGGGGGTCCTGTATACTTTTACTACAGGAAGTCAAGGTCTCCTGCTGACTCTCGCTAAGGGATGAGCATAGGATAGAAAATAAATTAAGGGGAAAATACCCTAGGACTTTTAGTCATGAGCCCAAAATCTCAAATGCAAAAAATGTTAGAAGCTGCTGTTTCATTCTGTGGAGGTCTGATGACACCATTTGCCTACATGTGTGGAGTTACCTTGGTCATGTTATTTTTGAGTTTGCTATCAGCTACCTACTGCCATGATAATGATATATAACAAAAAACCCCACAGAGCTTTTGATAAACATCTTTGCTTGTGCATATGGGGTCATGTGGTGTTTAACTCCACTGGACATTGCCTGGGCTGGCTCACAGAACTGGGGGTTGGTTGGCTGTTGACCTTGACTAGGATGACCTCGACTTGTCTCCAGTGACTGGGGCACTGGAGACAAGTTCAGTAATGGCCAGGCTCCACCTTTTACTCAGTGTATATTTATGACAGTAGCAGAGGCAAAAGAAAGAAAGCCACAACACATAAGCCTATTTATTTACTTATTGGTACTGGGGATCCAACTCAGGACCTTGTGCTTGCTGGGTAGACAGATACCATTCAGCTGCCTCCCTAGCCTGGAAGGCCATTTAAATTAAAAAGAAAATTCTAGCTTTTTCCTCTTTAAAGAAAGCTGATTTTATTCTGATTAAAGATTCAAGTTAAATTTTAAGTAATGAAGAGAGGTCCTGTGTACTCTCTGTCTCTCTCTCTCTCTCTTTCTTTTTGGTACTAGGGATTGAACTCAGGACTTGGCACTTGCCAGGAAGTCTCTGTGCTGCTGAGCTACATCTTTAGCCAATGATCCTGTGTTCTCTTTACCCAATTTCCTTCAGTGATAACATCTTTTTGTTGTTGTTTTGTTTTCAGATAGGGTCTCCCTTTTTAGTTCAGGCTGTCCCTGAGATCAGCCTTGAATTTACAGCAATCCTCTTGCCTCTGCCACCCAAGTACTGGGATTACAGGTGTGAGCCACCACACCCAGCCAGTGGTAACTTCTGGTAGAACTGTAGAACAGTATCACAAGTGAGATGTTGAGATTGATATAATTTACTGATCTTACTCAGACATTACCATTTTGTTTGTACTCATTTGTATGTGTGTGTCTGTTTAGTCTTTAATTTTGTTACTGCAAGAATATTATGTGAATGAGCACACCATATATAACCTTTTGGTGGAATTTTTTTTTTTTTTCCTGTTGGGTACTGAACTTAGAGCTACATCCCCGTCCCTTTTAAAATTTTGAAACAGGATCTTGCTGAGTCACTAAATTGTCTGGGCTGGGCTCAAAGTTGGAATCCTCTTTCCCCAGCAGCCTCCCAGAGTTAAATTCACACAACCCACTAGCTTAATGACACATTTATTACAACATATTCCTGTTGTTAAGTGGCATGTGACTATACAGAAACATGACATATTTATGTGTTGATTTTGTTGCCTGCAAACTTGCTGTTCACATTGGTATGTTCTAAGAACTTAAAAAAATTTATTCTCTCTTGCCTTATGATAGTGGCTAGTATTTCTAGTAAAATATTAAATAAGAGCTGTAAGAGAGGACAGATGTCTTTATTTCTTTATTTATTTCCAATAGTGGGGCAATATAATCAAACTGATGCCATTAAATGTCATATTAACTGTAGACTTTTATATGTGATCATTATTAAGTTGAGATAGCCCTTATTATTCCTGGATTCCAGTGAGTTTTTATCATGTTAGTGTTGGATTTTGTGAAATACTTTTACTAAATCAGTTGATAAGAAATGATGTTTCTCTTTTAACCTGCTGATATGATAGATTACATTGATTAATTTTCAAATATAGAACCAGCTTTACATATTTTGAATAAATCATACTTGCTATGGTTTATAATTTTTACATATTGTTGGATTCTGTTTGTATTATTTCATTGAAGGCTTTGTGTTTGGGTAGCATGAGAGTTATTGGTCTGTAGTTATCTTTTTTTTGGTACAATTTTTCTCTGGTTTGAAACTGGCTTTGTAACATGAGTTGAGTGGAATTTCTTCCTCTTCTGTTTTCTGGAAAAAGAGATTGTATAAAATTCATAATAATATATTATATATATTAATTCATAATAATTTTTGTTTGAGTGTTTGGTAAAATTCTTTAGTGACACCATCTAGTGGAATTTCTTCCTCCTCTGTTTTCTGGAAAAAGAGATTGTATAAAATTCATAATAATATATTATGTATATAATTAATAATAATTTTTGTTTGAGTGTTTGGTAAAATTCTTTAGTGATACCATCTAGTTCAGGACATTTCTTTCCTTGGTAGAATTTGAATCACATATTTAACTTCTTCAGTTATTATAGAAATGTTTATATTAGCTATATTAGCTTGGTTAGTTATGATAGTTTGCAAGGAAATTGTTATTTCTTTTAATTATCATACCTATGAGTATAAAATTATTTTTGTGTTTTATTATTCTCTGTCTTAGTCTGTTTTCTGCTGCCATAACGGAGTAACACAGGCATTTATTTCTTACTCGTATGTCGCCTGGCAAGTTCAAGAGCATGGTGCTGGCATGCAGTGTCTTCCGTCTGCGTCGGATATGAAGCACTTCATGGCAAGACACACACTGTGTGCAGGAGGGTGTGAAGGGGAAGGTGGGCACAGATGCGTTTCTGGGAAGATAACGCTGTTATAGCAAAGCCGCTCCCGACCTCTAACCCATTCCTGTGAAAACAGCATTTATCTGCTTAGGAAGGCGAAATCTGCTCACCTCATGGTCTCATCTCCCAGTATTGTCACAGAGGCAATTAAATTGCAGCGTGTTTTGGAGGCAACATTCAAACCGTAGCGGCCTCCTCCCCGGGACTTCAGCTTCTGTGGTGGTGGCTGCTTCAGTCTGGATCCTAAGACCCAGTGTGCACATTCCAGTTGTGAACTTTCACAGATTCCAACGGACCTGGCATTGCACAAACATTCATAGATGCAAATAAGCTGCAGAAGTAGCCCACGTTTCTACTTTACCATCTTTAGGTGACTATAAAAGTAAAAATAGTTTATTTATAGTATTGGCCTGTGTTTGGTACTTTTATGCTTGACATCGGAAATGGGGTATTAGGGTAAGTAACGAGGGAAAAAATAATGTGATGGTAATAAAAAAAAGGAAGCAAAGCTTATGTATATAGGGGCAGGGGGTTGTAGGGTGGGTGGGGAATGGGAAAAATGAGAATTAAGTTGTGTCATATACTAGTACAAATCCTCAAAGTTGAATGCGATGATGATGTGTATATATAATGTACCAAAAAAGATTTGATTTTTTTTTTTTTAAGAATGTAAGATTCACTTTGTTAGGCTTACAAAAGAGTCTGACTTATGAATGTTTTCCTGGAATGGACCTCAACTGTAAGTGGAGGACTTACTGCATTGATGATTATTTTTGCAGTACTGGGGATTGAGGTCAGGCCCTTGTGTTTCCAGGGTAGGCTAGGTAACACTTGGGCTAAATCCTCAATCCCATGCATTGATGATTTTTGTGTCTTCCTTTTTTATATGCCTAAGTTTTGTAGAAGTTTAGCGTTTTTATTGATTTATATTCCTGACAATCAGTTTTGACTTCAGTGGGTTTTTCATTTTCTTCCGATTTTAAATGTTATCAATTTTGTCAAAATTATTATTCTCTTTTTCCATATTTGCTCTGAGTTTCTGTATTAGTTACTTTCCCATTATGGGGTCAAAATGCCCAACACCTGCAGCGTCAGAAGGAAAGGTGGATTTGGATCCCAGTTTCGCTTGCTGAGTCTACAGTCTGCTGTTTCTGAAGCAGAGACTGCAGAACACTCAGCCTGGATGAGGACAGCGGCTCATCTATCGGCAGCCCGGAAGCGGAGGGGGGAGGGGCAGGTAAGAGAATCCATCCTTTCCGGTCATTCCGCTCTCCACTGACCCAGCATTACTTCCCAGGCCCTATCTCTGCACAGCACAGTCGGCTCTGAACTCATTATGAACTGGTGAGTTCAGCTCCCTATGATCCAAACACCTTCTCAGAGCCCCACCTCTGAACGTGTTGCTTTTGACCTAAAACTATGTGAGTTTTTATTTTCTTCTTCTAGTTTTTGATGTAGTAATTTAGAGCATTGATTCAAAATCTTTCTTTTCTAGGTAAATTTTCCTCTTAGCACTGCATTTGGTTGTCATGCATATTTTTAAACATTCTGTTTTGATTTGTGTTCTATTTATGCATAAAAAAATTTCCTTTTAGGTTTTCCCTTTGACCTTTTTATTGTGTAAAACTAGAATACTTAATTTCCACGTGCTTGAAAATTTTCCCTTTTCTGTCATTGATTGTTAGTTTAATTCCATTTGGTTGTCAAAAACTCCAAGATTTGTCTTCCTTTAAATTTATTAGGGTTTGCTTTGTGGTGCAGGCTGTGGTTTGTTGCAGTAAATTTCCCGAGAGCGCTTGAAAATAGTGCGTGTGCTACTGTTGTTGAGTGTTTTACAAATGCTCATAAGTTTCTGCTGCCTGATGTGGCTGTTCAGTTCTTCCACAGTTTTGCTTATTTTGAGTCAAGAAGCTTAGAGAAGGATGCTGATGTCTCCAGTGATAACTGTATACTCATTGCTTTCTCCTTTCCTTTATATCAGTGTAGTTTCATGTGTGTATTAGTCCTGTTATGCTGCTGTCACAGAATATTTGAGTATTTCATAAAGAAAATAATACTTGGGTAATGTATGAAGAGCAGAAATTTGTCCCTGACATTTGTGGAGACTAGAAAGTTCAAGAGCAAGGTCATGGCACTGACAAGGACCTCCTTACTGTGTCCTCACATGGGAAAGGCAGGAAGGCCACAGAGGGTGAGCCCATGTCCCCGAGCCCCTCATGTGGCATTAGCGATCCATTTATGGTGACTTTGGCCTCATGACCTAAACATTTCCCCAAACGTCCCACTTTACAGCAGTGATGCTTTGTGGACTACGTCTCCAGTGCGTGACTGTCAGGGAAACATTCAGACCACAGCAACGTGCTTTGAAACTCACTTTTTCAATGCACATGCATTTAGGAACCCTATTGTCCACCGGCGCATTGATCACTTTACCATTATATAACATCCCTCTTTGTCGTTCATCATTTTCTTTGCTATAAAGTCTACTTTTGAAGTTTAGATAGCCATGCTGCTTTTAAAAATTATTATTGTTAGTTTGAGAATCCTTTCTCATTCTTTTATTTCTGCTGTGGTTTGGGTGTTCCCCATAGGTTCTTGTATTGAAATTGAGGTATGAAAGGGTGGAAAGTTAATCTGACTGAAGTGTTTAGAGGTGGTAGGACCTTTTGGAGTAAGTGGGATTAGAGAAGCTCATCAGGGTGGATGAGCTGAAATTGGTGGCTCTATAAAAAAGGAGAGAGACAGGAGACACTTCTTGTCTCCTGTCTCTTTCCATGTAGTGCCTTGTGCTGTTTTGGATTTCTACCAGCAAGAAGGTCATTCCCAGGTGTAGCCCATGACCTTGAACCAGAACTGCCAGCCAAAATAAACCTTTTTTTATTTTTAAAGTTATTCAGTCTTGGGATTTTCATTATAGTAATAAAAAATGAATGAATATACTTTCAAACTGTGCCATTATGTTTTTTTAATTAAATTTTTATTTTTATTGGTATAGGTGTAGAGTACATAATGATTACATTTCTTGTGGGTTTCATCCTCTTCTCCCTTTTCCTCCTCTGTTCCCTTTGTCTCTTAGTCCCTTTCTCTTTCGCAAAAGATGTCTCTATTTTTCTGTTATCTTTTATTTTGCTCTGTATTTATATTTTGTTTCACATATAAGAGAAACCATGTGATAAGTTTATCATGTGTCTGATTTATTTCATTATGGTTTTAAAGTGCTTTCATTTTCATACAAGTGACTCAAGTTTACCCTTCTTCACAGCAAAGTCATACTCCATGGTGGACAAATACTATATTATTTGTCCTTTCTTCTATTGATGACATCTAGCCTACTTTCAAGATTTCTGTTTGAAGTGAATTTCTTGTATGATATGTTACTGGATCAGTGTCATTAGCTGTTCTTTGTCTTTTAAGACAAAAAACTTTGTCTTTTAAGTGTATATTTAGATTGCTAACATTTGTAGTAACTAGTAAGATATATAAATATTTCATTTATGTTTCTCTTTTCTTGCCTTCCTGAGGATTCTTTTATTTATACTGGTTTTAAGTGCATACATTTGGTCTTAGTATGCTCATACTATTTCTGTATAATATTTATATTGTTTTCATAGATATTGTGTTGTTGTCCTAGATATTAAACTATTGCATACATACTTTATCACACACTACTTATATAAATGTCTTATCAAATTAAATTCAGTATAGAAACTGTATTTCTATTTAGATCTCTTAATGTTCCCTGTTCTTGAAATATATTTATCCCAAATATTTCCTCTGATGATACCAAATACCATAACAATTGATATTGTATTATTTTCTTCAACTGTAAAACTATGATATAAAACCCAGAAGGATAAAAAGTCCATTTTTATCAGCATTATTATCTATTCAATTTCATTTCTACCTTATCCCATTTGGGCTACTATAACAAAACACAATAAACTGGGTGATATTTAAACAACATTACTTTATTTCTCACAGTTTTGGAGGCTGAAGTCAAATGTCAAGGTGCAAATTCAGTGTCTGGTGAAAGCTGGATTTAATATTCTTGATTACGGGATGGGCATCTTTTTGCTGTGCCCTCTCATGGTGGAAAGAGTGAAGGATCTATCTGGAGTCTCTTCTGTTTGGACACTAATCACATTCAAGAAGGCTGTGCCCTCATGGAGAATCACCTTTTAAAGGCCTCATCTCATATATTATTGCATAGGGGATTAAGATTTTTGGCACATGAATTTTACAGGGCAGAAAAGTTCCATTTGTAGCATTTTCTTTCTTTTTTCAAATTCTCATCTTATTGTTATCATTCTTATTTGGTTTGGAGAGCTTTAACCATCCTGATCTTATTGTTATCATTCTTATTTGATTTGGAGAGCTTTAACCATTCTTTAAGGGTAAGTTTGTGACAATGTTCATGGTTTTGTTTCATCTGGAAATGTATTTACTGTATTTCCTTTTTACTCTTGAGCAGTGATTTTATCAGAACCAGAACTCATGGTTGAAGATTTCTCTCAGGGCTTGGAAAACGTTGCACCTTTTCTTTCTGGCCTTTATGGTTTCCACTGAGAAGTCTTTCATTTCATGTGATGTTCCTTTGTAAGTAATGAGTGCTTGGTTTCTCTTTGGTTGTTTTAAAGATGTTTCTTATTTTATTTATTTTTTTTTGAGACAGGGTGTCGCTTTGTAGTTCAGGCTGGCCCTGAGCTCAGCCTCCAACTCACATCACAGCAATCCTCCTGCCTCTGTCTCGTGAGTGCTGGGATGACAGGCCTGAGCCACCAGGCCTGGCACTGTGGTATGTGGTACTGGTTGCTGCTGGGTGTGAGTCTCCATGTCCAATATTGTATGTGGTTACTGGGGATCGAACCTGGGCCCTTGCACTTGCGAGACAGGCACCGGAACCATTGAGCTAAATCCCTGGCCCTAAAGATGTTTCTTTATCTGTAGTTTTTGGGAGTTTAGTTATGATGTGTCTTTATGAGTTTCTTTGGATTTATCTTATTTGAGATGCACCAACTTCTTGAATCTGTAGATTTGTGACTTTTGTCAAATTTGAGAAGTTCTGAAAATTTTCATATTATTTTCTTGTGCTCTGTATTTTCTCTCTGCCTTCTCGAGAACTGTAAAGATATTATTCATTATTGTTCCATGGAATCTAGAGTTCTCATTTATTGACTTTTTTCTTTTTGGTAAAATTTCTCTGTTTTTTGTTCAGAGTGAGCAAATTCTATTAATCTATATCTTGTCCTCTCTACTCTTAAGCTATCTATTACATTTTTAATTTCAGTAACTTGTTTTTCACCCCTAGAATTTTATTTGATGAATTTTGATACTTTCATGTACTCAAAGATGAAAACCCTTTATCAGAAAGTTCAACTCATCTGGGTCATCTTAATATCAGTCGATTGTTTTATATCATGCAAGTGGAGAATTTCCTCATTCTTTTTCCTATTTAAATCTTATTTTTAGCAGGAACTCACACAGCCTGGGTGTAGTGTGTAGATTTCTGGCTTTGCTCAGTCGGGTGTGGTTTCAGTGATGATGAGTTTATTGAGCTCTTGCAAAGCCTTGCTCTACTTTGTTCTTCAGGCTCCATGAGCCCTGCTGGGTCTCTCCTCATGCTGTCAAGGATGGGTGAGTATAAGGCGCTATTCTGTGCCACCTGTTGTCATTCAGTGAGTCTTGGGGTGGCTAGACCTGTGGGACAGTGTTTCTCCTGGTCCGTACTTCTACCACCAGGAGCAGGTGAACTTCTCCCTCTCTTTCCCATGCAGGAAAGCACCTCCTTTGCCCACCACCTGTAGCTGGATGAAAACCAATAGTGGCTGTGGCCATGGGAGGAGACTCGGGAGAGCCTAGGCCTACGGGTGGGGCATGCTAGGCCTGCCGGTGCAGTTGACGGGAGGTGGGGTGATTCCACCTGCATAGCTTTCCTGCTGCTGATCTCCCTGTAGAGCTCCTGCCAGTGCAGGTAGATCAGTCTCACTGGATATGACCTCCCAATTTTTTTGTTTTTGTACCAGGAATCGAACTAAAGGTCTTGTGCATGACAGGCAGGCCTGTGATACTGAGCTAAACCTCTAGCCCCCATATTGTGGTTTTGCTCAAATCCTTAGCTAATCTACTTCCTCTCTACATTTTTAGGGTCATCAAGCAAACAGTTTCTTGTATATTTAGTTGTGTTTCAAGGGAAGAATAGGAAAAAATGAGTCTGATTCCTTGTTACCACAGGTCCCTTTGAGGCACTGTGCATTTCACATCTGCTAACATCTTATTGTCCAAAGCAAGTCACACAGGTGGCCTGCTGTCAAAGCAGGAGTGTGGCAACATGGTCATGCGGGTTCTGCAAAGTTACATGGCGAAGGATGTGGATATCAGGAGAGTGGGAATTAAAGCCATCTTGGTAAACCATCTCAGGCTTCTTCTCCTTCAGTTAGAGTTCATTTCTGTTGTTCATGAGTAAGGAAATAGGATGAGGTAGTTTTCTGTCTTTTACTTAGGGAGGAGCAGCAATCATATCCCTCAGGTAGTTAGCACCCCCTCGGGGAGACTGTTGATCACTGTGTGCAGAATGGAGTAGTGTTGAGGTATAGTGTCCATATTCTCTTTAGGATGCATAATCAGCAGCGTGTAGCTTCTGATTTTCTTCATGTAGGTTTCTTGCTGGGCTTCCCCAGGCCATGACTTGGCATCACACACCACGCATCACATGGAGCTGCCTTTCAGTGACCTGACATCATCATAATATAGGCTTCTCTTTTCAATTTTATGGTGTGATTGAATGAGTCACTAATAACTCTGAAATTTCAGTTAATAAGTCACCACAGCCTCCCAGCCCCAGTGCTGAGAAGTGGGATGAGCGGGGCTTTCCTGTTTATCTTAGATTTTTGAACCCAGATCAAGTGACTCCATAATCTCAGTTCAAAAGTTGACTGTATTTGATCTCCCTTGTACCTAAGATAGTTATAATTACAGCTTTCCTGTAAGCTGCACAGAAAGAGGTAGGGCAGTTTCCTCCCACATAGGGATATTGAATAGATAAGGATACGGGACAGTGGAAGAATTTTGGGCTAGGTGCTTAGGACTGAGTATTTGCTACCTCTGTCATGCCTGTGAGATGGAAGAGAACGTTCCGATCTTCGTCAACAGCTTTTTCCTTCTTCCCATCTTTGACAGCCCTGGCTGCCCCCAAATGCCCTGTGTCTGCTCCAGAAGACACTGTTCCAGATGTGGCTACTGAAGACACCTAGTTACTCCAGGAGACTTGCAGGGAACTGTGGCAGCTTCAGAGAACAGAAATGTCTCCAGACGACTCTGTTTTACAGAGTTAACCAGCTGAGTGATTTTGCCACTCTGATGCTGCTTTATATGTCCCCACTGCACTCTACACTCATCTCCCAGGGTGAGTGGGCCAGTTCACCTGAGCCAGCTGGCACAACTAAGTGGAAGGCTGTGGTTAGTAGGCAGGACATTGTGCAGGTGTGGACCCAGCTTTTGTCCATGTAAATAACATTCTTTGCATCTTTTCAGGTCAGTCTGGGTCAGCTTTCATCCTATGTGCTACTCTGCCTATGCTACCAGATGAAATCCAATGAAAACTTCTTTGGAGTGGTTTTATTTTGTCTACCTGTGGCATCTATTTCAAGTAGAGTGGCTGAGTTGCGTGCACTGTGATCTGGTAACACTAAAAGCTGGCAACTCATGCTGGCAACACTGAGCAAGTGAGAATCATGGAGAGCTGCCAGGAGCTGCTGAGAGTGACATGGTGAGCTACAAACATTAGGGACTTGGAGCTATTGCCACTGGAAGCTAAGGGCTGCTAACAGGAAGGGAGTTGGACTTTTGTCTATTCATAATTTCTATCCAAATTGAGAGACAGACTACTCAGCCAATCGATAACACATTAGTCTCTATATTTTTGAGTTTCCCAGTAGGTGAAGGTGATAGTATGCATAATGATGAGAGTAACTAACATTTATTTATTCCCTTGTACAACAAATACCTACATAAACTTACCAGGTTCTAACAGCCAGCTCGAGAAGAAGGTGCTATGGCTCTTTCCACTTTACACATTTGAGCACAGAGCGTTCATGTCACTTGAGTATGGTCTCATAGCTAGTAAGGAATGTGGAACCTGAAGAAATGCTCTAGTTCTTTGATGTTCCATAAAACTGGAAAGGAGAATGCGCGGCAATGGATTTCTCCAAGCATAATCATTCCTTTTGGTGCCAGGGACATACAGTGGTCTTCTAATCAGCATTTGTCTTCTCTAGCAGTTTTGCCAAATCCTAGAATGAATTCTGATTTATCTGTTGTAACTGGATGTCAGTCCAGAGCTGCACCTTAATTTCCCACAAAATACTTGCCTTTTCCACCTGCTCTCTGGAAATAGCTTGTACTCCGTAAGTCCCTGTCAGGTCAGGTCCTTTCCATCAGACCCATGCTTGGTAACACTGGGGAAGCTGCCCTGTCACTACTGGGAGTGCTGCAGAAATAATTAAGATTCAAATATTTGCCTACTCTAGAGTGATTTATCACAGTTAAAGCATAATTTGCTTTAACATAACATTATTTGCTCTTTGGGTTAAGTTGGAGACTTGAAGGGTTTGAGTGCTCGAGTGTGTTTGTTCATAAATCAAGCGAGGGAAGAGTCTTTGTGGATTTTGGTTTGTATGAGCAGAACTTTAGCACTGAGTTGCTGCCCAGGGGAGTTGGTGGAAAATAGCGCTCAGGAGCTTGTGGAGAGTCATCCCCACCAGTGAAGTTCCCTCAGGAGGAGACATTTATTACAGACTGAGTCCGTCTAACAAGTCCAACATAGCTAACTTCTCCTGACCTGAAACGAACCGGGGTTTCTTCAGCGAGCACCACGTGTGGGTGAGAGGTGGTTCTGAGGGATTAGTGGCTATGGGGACAGCTGAATCATGTCACAGCCCAGTTCTTTCCAAGATGTATGCTGATCAATACACAGAAGAAAAAAAAAAAATCCCTTGGACCCCTGGGACTATTTCCTTTGTTTTTATAGAACCACCTCTGCCCCCTTTTGATTTTCTTTGGATGCTGCCTGTAACTAGGTGTACAAAAGTTGAAGCCATGACAATACAGCAGTGCTCTAGTGAGATGCCAAGGAGCTGTGACTTTTCAAAGTAACAAAGTACTTTGGTGACAGTTCTGGAAAACTGTTCTATAAACTGTCATGACAGCTGGAATTGATTAACCTTCACTAGTGATTCCAGTCAGACCCCAGGCTAGCTCCTGTGATCAAAGTAGATCTATGTTTACAATGTAACATTGTTTTGGTGGCAGAGATACCTATCTTTGGCAAGTCTCTTCTGAAGAAACTCTCAGGACCTAAGTTTTAAGCTAATGTGTTGAACTCAAGCTTTTCCAGCAGTCAGGGTGTTTCCTGATGCTTGCGTGCTAGCAGACAGGGCCTCAGGATGACTGGGTTGGAGGGGAAGCTCGTGGCTCCAGGCATTTGGAAAGTGAGGAGGGTTTATTTGACTTCAAAGGAAGTATGTTGTGTACAGCAGTTCTCGTGTCTGACTGCAGGCTGGTTTGGAGTGTGTCAAGTCTTCTGACTAACAGGACACACCCACCTGGGGGCTGGCGAGCCCTTTACCAGACTGGAACTGACTCCCAGCAAACAGCTGGAGGCCACTTTGCATTCAGATACGAGGAAGGCGTCCTGCCAGGAAGTACCCTGGATGCCCCCGCCTCGCCCACAGACTGCTGTTCTGTCCTTTCTCTCCTTCCTTGTGTTGCTTTCTGCCTTAAGGACTGCTACCTTTCAGGCCAGCTATTCTCTAATGTGGCCTGTAATCGAGACTTACATGGTAAAATATACATAACTGGTCATTTTACCAAGTCATCATTTATAAATATAGCTCGATTAATTTGTTTAGTCAGATGTAGAGGGGCAATAAAAAGTGATTGACTAAAAACAATTAAAACAGTAAAAGTAAATTGTTTGTGTCCATTAAAACCTGCTGAGGCCGTCAGTTGAAAATTGTGGGCCTCAACGTGAAAATTAAAACTATTGATTTTCCCCTGTGTGTATGTGAATATCAGAGTTCTAATTTGTTTTGTTTTTACTGGCTGAAAGCCCCTTGAGGTCAGAAGGAAGGTAGGCCTTCAATAAGCTCTTTTGGGAGAGTTAATAAAGATCGGGAAAGACAAATATGATAAGAAATGGTCTTGATGTTTTAGGAGAGAATTATGTGTCTGATGAGTTCCCAAGTTGCACCACGGCGTGCTAATACTTTGTAATTTATTGCATTTTGAGGAGTAAAAATGGAAAATCAACTGCAGAATATATGATATTCATAGGTTTGAATTTTTAGGGCTCTCCTTTAATTTATGTGAGTGAGATAGATATTTTTTATTATTGTCATTTTATTTTTTTATGGGCTACACTAAATCTTATATTCCACGAACTATTATTTTTTAGTGTTCAATTAAAATACCAACATAAAAGGAATTTCACATGGACAGATCTTGACTTATAATAAGAAAACTTAGGGATAAAACCTTTTGGGTCAGAGGAGGAGGTTTTCAATCAGGACACAGGGCAGAATCAGTCCCATAAGGCTGTCAAAACAGTGTAACATGTTTGAAGTTCAAGTATGAGGCGACCTCGCCCTCTCTCCACGTGTCTGGGTTAATCTGAGGTATATGTCATGAATAAGTCATACGGAGAAGGCGAACTGCAACGCTTGGCAGCTAAGTAAGTGATCAATAAACAAATAATACTTTGTTTTAATCTTAAAGTGTGACTCGTGAGCTTTTGTAGAAGACTTTGAAAGTTCCATGTGCAGTCCTTCGAATAGAGCATTCAAAAATAATTGCCATTGTGTTGTCTGAATTTGATTCTCACATGCTATTTTTTT
>PVIR01023729.1:0-11291 GCA_004026965.1 Petromus typicus
TGTTATGTGGTTACCGGGGAATCGAACCCGGGTCCTTGAGCTTGCGAGACAGGCGCCGGAACCACTGAGCTAACTCCCCGGCCCTAGAGTTTTTTTTTTTTAAACAATGGTACAAAAAAAAAAAAAAAAAAAAGGATGGAGATCTCAAACTCTCTATGTAACATCAGAAAGGTAGTTCGTCAATGGCTTCATTTCCTAAGCCTGGATTCAGATAGTGGCAGCTCTTTTCTAGTTCTAGTTTTTATCATAAAGAATTCGGTGCAAACAAGATGAAATGCACAAAATTCGGGCAAGCTATGTCCACAGGGCAAATCACCATCTACGGCCACAACCCACAACCTGGATTTCAGCTGCTTACTTTCAACGTGCAGTCAACCTCTTGGTTATACACATTTGACACATCAGATGAACTCTAATTATCTATCTTTTGCAATTAATCATCTGACAATTACATTTCCTGTACTTATAAGCATCCAGCTGGGAACCGAGTTTTAATCTGTGAGAGAGAGAGAGAGAGAGAGAGAGAGAGAGAGAGAGAGAGAGAAAAGAGGATTCAGGTTTCTAACAAATTACTTCTAATTAACCAGAACCTTTTTTTAGTCTCCCAATGTAAAGAAGCCTACAGCTAATCAAAGAATGTATTGTTTGCATTCTTAATGATACTTTAAAATTGCATTGAAATTTCCCCAAAGAACAGTTTGGAAATGTATTTCACTACCATTACTTAAACAAACATTCTGTTTGGCAGTGTACAAAGAAGAGGGAAAGGAGGTACTTCTAAGGAAAAGGGACTTAAACCATGAGGAGGAAATACACAAGCAAAATTAAAGCAGAGATTCAGGCAGTGCATCTGCAGAGTGGAAGATAACAAGACACCTTCCACTGTGTCCAGGAAATTGACTGAGGTCAGTCACACACACTGTAGAGCTGAGGCCTCGGGGAGCACCTGTCTACCCTGAGGCTCTCAAAGTGTGACCCTGGACAGAAGTCAGAGCTCTGGAACTCTTTAGAAACGACAGCGCCGGGCCCTTCCCGGGCCTTCTTGGTCCAATGGTCCATCACAGTTGGCAGCTCTAGGGTGGTCCCAGCAGTGTGAACACTAACAAGCCCTCCTTGGGATTCTGCTTCTCCCCTGAATTTAACAACTACTGGTCTAGTGCAACCACTTCATCATAGGGATGGACACGGAAAGCAAGCAGCAGGAGAGGCCAAAGTTCTATAGGCCAAAACAAAAGTATGACCTCAGAGAACTTACTATCATCCTTTTTCTTTTCTTTTCTTTTTCTTTCCTTTCTCTTTCTTGAGATAGGGTCTCACTTTATAATTCAGGCTACACTTGAAATTATTATGTAGCCCAGACTGGCCTTGAACCTATAGAAACCCTCCTGCCTCAGCCTCTCAAGTGCTAAAGGTGTGCAGCACTATGCATGGCTTTTTTCTGTTATTTAAAAAAGAAATCTGTTGCTAGATAAGATGTAATACTACACCCTATCAGATAATTTCTGGGGCTGCCAGGGCTTTCTGTTACCTACCAGCCCTTTCATTCTGTTATATTCTTCAGGGGTTTGGGGATCTAAAATACATAGACACTCCTAGGGTATTGGTTGTAAGGTTTCCTAAAACATAATATTGTATTCCACAAATATTGAACTGACAAGAAATGAAGACCAGAGAAATGATAGGAAGCCAGAGTTTTATATAACTCAAGAAAAGCCATACCGCTAAGTGCAGTTTATAAACAACAAGGTGGTACAGTGGAGACAATACTGAATATAGAACCGAATGCCAGTTTCTAATTCTTACTCAGCAACAGACAGTTCATGAACTGATTACACTCCTAATTAACTAATGCCTTTGTGTCTAGTTCAGGTTGACAAGGGTAGCAAAGTCCTATATTATAACCAAGGGGAACACAAGCATTTTACTCAATGAAACAGCATAAATTTCATAAAACAGCACATTGTGACTCTCGTCAATTATCACAGAGAACAGCTACTGCAAAATGATTTCAGTTTTGTAGAATATGAGCTTTGATAACCCTATTCATCATTCACAAATGAGTCTGCCAAAAAATGTACACATATTTTGGGAAAAGAAAAACAGTATGATGTTTTATCAACAGACAGCCACCACTTTGGGTATATCTTATAATTGCAGAGGCCAAAGGTAACATGTCTTAATCTCATGATGCCTTAATAAATTTAGTACTAAAATACTTATACAAATGCTTCTTTTCCTGTGTTTACATATTTTTTGGCAGACTCTGTATCTGCATAGAATTTATATTCTTTGATATAGCATTATCACAAGTCTTTAGGCCAGTGATATTATTTATAATGGGTACTGAGTGCAACGACTATCAAACTTTACTATCTTGGGTTCAAAATTGTCCAACACTCAATTTCCAAATTTATTTTGGATGAGAACAGAAGATCAGTTACCACACAAAGAGCAAGTAAACAAAAAGACATGAAGGATACACCACATAAGAGCATGATGTTAAGGATTTCCTGACATGTTATTATCAAAAGCATTTTACTATACATAATTTCATAATTAACCATAGGAGGTAGATAGAACAAGTCTCATTAGTCATATTAAAAATAAGAAAGAGATGCCCTGAAAATGTAGGTGTTCTACAAAAATTTCTTAAGATGAGTCACTGATGGTCAAGGGAGGACTTGAATCCAGGCCTTCTAACTAGCAGCTCAGGGCTATTTCCAGTCTTGGAACCTTACTCTTGTTCCATCAGTGCCTCTCTGAGCCAAAAGTTCTTACAGTGCTATATGATACTTACAACTGCTTGATCTGAGCATAGATCTCCATAAGGCAAAGTGCTACAAAAAATGCTTTGCCATAAAGTATGTGTGGGTAGGAAGCAGCTTCACTAGATTTCTCTTGGGCTCACTTATTAAGGCAAAATACTTTGAATACACAAACAGAAAGATGCTACGAAAAGATGCAAGAGATAGGAAATGAATGCAGGAAAAAAAATACAAAATTAGAAAAACACATAGATCTATGCATTTGCAACCATTTAAGGAGGTACTCCGCAAAAAAAGAAAGCTCTCAAGTGCAAATCTTACTGCAGCAGCTGCTTTTAGTGGTACATGAAACAAAATGATAACAGGCTAAAAAATAATAAAAACTTTGAAATAAAGTTAAAAGGTACATGTAACTGAAAACTAACATGTTTTTCTACACAGAAAGGTTAAATTGTGAGGTTGACATTTGCATTTGTTACATTGTCAATGCTTTCTATCAGCATATGTACAAACAATATCTAAAGATGTCATCTGCATACTTATACCAAAGAAGCTTACGAGCAGGACCTGTCAGTGTATGTTAACACCCTTCGAAAACATCAGCTTTCATCAGATATAAACATAACATGTTTAATTTATTAGTTTGGTCTTAATATAAAAAGTTGACAATCTTATGTCACTATAGCTATTGATAAGGTAAATAGGGACTACAGGAAAATGTCAAAAAGTTATGGAAATGTTTGCTGAAATACTACATCAAATTGTATTTATCAACTCTTCTCTGGCAATGAACATGTCACATTTTCCCACACATGGCTATTTCTGAAAAGATGGACTCAATGGAGCGTTTCAGGAACCTCATGCTTAAAGCATCTTGATTTCTAGGTCTGGAAAATTTAAAAGGAAGAGAGGAGACAAACATTGAAAAACATAGCATTATGATTTGTTACACTGACATTAAATAGAAAGGGTGCTCAAAGGATAATTCATATAAGACACATATTTTTGATTGGAAAACTTGTATGTTGTGGGTCTATCGCTTATCAAGGATATTTTTTCTTCAAAAAAAGTTTGCTCTAATCTTATAAATTATGGGTCTTATATTTAACTCAGTAGGTACTTACTGGAGAGATATTACACACAACATTTATTAAATACATTGAGAAACAAAGTAGAAATCTCACTTTCCTCTTAAAGATTTTATAATTGGCTAAAGTTAATAAAATACAACTAAGTAAAAATCATTTCAGCTTTGACATGGAGAAAGTGTGTGAGTTGATACAAGTTACATATATAAGTGCCCAGGTGAATAGAAAGAAAATCTATCATTAAAAGAAAGATAATTAAAAAAGACTGTATAAAGGAAATAATGGTTTGGGGAACGTAAGAATACAGAGCTACTGATATGAGACTAATAGATTAAGTTGATCCAAAGGCCCCAAAGTACATTGACTGTCTTAACCTGGATATAGGGCAATTTTAAAGCAACACCAAAACTCACTAGTCTTAAAAGGCCAAATCTCCAGTTTTGAGCATCATCAGAACAACAGAGCTCACTGACCTTAGAGAGCATGATGTCAGGCCCTGCTTCTCAGTACTGAAGAGGCTGATGCACAGTGACTTGCTCAAGGGCACTCAGCTACTTGGTATCAGAACTGGCACCCTGTGCCAGAACTCCTGGCCCTTAATCCACTGTACTTTTCACTGGGTCGTACTGCATCTCTTGTTTGACAGTCTGGGTAAAATAAATGCAAGTGGGCTAGGGGGCCAAGTACCTTTAAACTCCACAAATTAGGTCTAACAGAGACTTGAGCAACACTGCACAGTTAAATGACATAGAACAGCACGATGTAACATTAAAGTCAGTTAGATTTGACTTGAAGTCTCTGATCCAAATGATGAGACTTTAACAAAATGCCATACCTTTATATATGCTCATGTCTGAAAAATAAACTGGCTATGATACATCATGAGAGCTAGGCTGCTTGATGCCCTCACTTGTTCATTTTCTCTCTCCTCCTGCCTCCCTTTTTTGCTCCTTTGATCTACAACTCTGTCAGCAATCAATCTAGAGCGAGTGGCTCTCAGTCTGGGATAATTTTGCTCCCAAAGAGACATTTGGGCTATGTAGAGATAATTTTTGACTATCGGGACTGCACATAGAAGGCTCAGATTTCGTTAAACACCCTACAAGGCATAGCACAGTCTTCCAACAAAGAACTACCCACCCAAAGTCACTCTGAGGCTGAGAAGCTCTGTTCCAGACCAGTGGGAAAGAGTGTTGGTTACTGCCTGCGTTCAGTTGAGACAGCAAGAAGTAAGTGTCCCGACCTCACCAAAGTGTCTATCAGGGTACAAATGCATACAACACACAGTACATGCACACAGGTGAGTTAGTATTCCTCGCTGTATGGATTCTCCTATTTGCATGTGACAGTAACACTGAGCAGAGTAGATCTGTATAGACCTTTAATTGGAAGACTGGTAAAATTCTTTAGGCAAATTTGAATTTAATGACAACTTCCACCTGTACTCTGAGATATCTCTCAGAACTGCCTTGATTCCAAAAAGCCAAGGAAGTATCTGGATGTATCGGGAGCAGGCAGGCTGCCATACAAACACCGACGAACTGGCACCCGAGGCTGTTGCTGGCGGCATCCTCACCTGCTGGAGTGTACCTAATGTTTCTCCTCCGTTTCTCTTAGGCTCTTGTTTTCCCCATTCCTACTTCTTTTCTCTCCTTTTTTCCCTGCTGTCGGTACCTCTTGTCATTTGCCAGTGACAGTTGTTTAGCTGCAGTCCTGACAGAACTCAAAGACGAAATGCCTTGATTTGGTAGCAGGGTTTCAGTGACACTTTCTGGGAGACAAGAAGGAGAAGGATAGGCGTGTGTGTACTTTAATTTTCTCTTTCTAGAAGTGTGCTACCCTTGTGGAAAAAAGATTTGCCAGAGACAGTATTAAAGAGATCCAATTTTGAAAGACATTATCAAGAGCATAAAAAATATAGCGGTTCATAATCAATTATAAAATATACCAACATTTTAAAATGCACTTGGTATTTCCAATTTTGCTTGGTTAAATGAACTCTTCAGAGTGAAAAGTAAGATATTTATGAAAAGGCATCATCTTAAAAGAATTAGGTCTTAAGAATTTCTCTCAGAAAATACCACAATGTAGCATATTTAATATCAGTGTGAACCACAGTGCCATCTATGGTCATTTCCTCTTGAAAGTACAATTTTACCACTTTGACAATCTCCGAACAAAGCAGAAAGACAGAACTTTGAGATCTACAAAAGCACCGGCAACAACAACTTTACCCCAGATCTCTATGTACACACAGGCGCGTGTGCGCCACACATACACACACACATACACACACAGATACACACACAGATACACACACAAGTGCGCACACGTGCACATTATTGCTTTAGAATCTATTTCAAGGTAAAACAATTTGTTTAAAATAAGTAAATTTATATGATAAGAATTTTAAATTGAACACTTTCTTAAGGACAATCCCTCAATTCAAAGTTCATGTTAAAATATTATAAACCACAACTTTTAATAAAAGTACCACATTAAAAAATAGAAACGAACAATTATTTTGTTGTAAGAGACAACAAACTGTAAACTCCTAAAGACACAAGACAGTATTTTTTTCTAACCTGCATCCCTTCTAACTAAATACTATTTAGAAGGAGCCCAAAAGTTATCTAGGGACAAAGGGTATGGAGAAAAGGTAGAAAGGATGCTCATGATGAACATATTCACTATACATCACAAACAATACTAATAAACATTTTAAAAAAGAAAATAACCCAAAAGTCATTTCAATATCATGATCATAAGATTTAAAATTTATACCATAAGCTATGGATAATGTTGTTAGAAATTTTCATAGGATTTAAATTGATATCATAAGCTATGGGTAATGTTGTTAGAAAATTTTCACCAAAGGAACATTTATTTTCTAACTAAATATAAGATAAGAAATCCTCTAGTAATTCTACTATTGAGCTGTCCATTATTTCCCCACACCAGTACACAGTTACCATCATTTGGAAACAAGTAGATTTTCTCTTTCTTTCTGTTCCAAATTCACTCGGCTTACTGCCAAGAGAAAATACAGACACAGGAGGCAAAGAGCAATTCTGTTAAGATCAATGAAGATGTTGGCCATAACAGAATCTTATTTATCCATCTCATCTGTACTTCTTTTCTCTGATCAGAGATTATCAGCAATTTCTTGACAATTCTTGTACAAAATTAAGTTGGGAGAGTTCATGGGAGAGAGAAAAAATTGTCTGTGAGTATATTTGTGTGTGTATACAAATACATTTCTCCTACTAAATCCAAGAAATAGCATATATAATATACAAATAGAAAAAAAATTAAAACTCTTATATTTATCCTTTCACAAGAGAATTTAAAGGTCTCTTTCCAAAGTAGTTGAAATAGTAACTTTTATTTCATTTATTTATTTTTTAAGTGACTATTTTTTATTTGTTTTGCAGTACCTGGGATGGAACTCATAAACTTGTGTTTGCCAGACAGGTGGGGGTGCCACTGAGCCTAATCCCCAGCCAGTAATATTAACTTTGAAAACAAAACTGAACATGGAAGATACTGTCCTGACACTGACTTAAGGTGGGAGGTCAGGGAAATAGTCAGTGTGTAATTAAAACCTCGGGGTTTTTATTTGTTTTGTTCTAAGCTCTGGTGAAAATTTAAAGTATTTGTTTTGTTACTGAGGAGAAAATTTTTTATGGATGTCTTCTATATTTTCCTCAAATAAAGCCTTTCATAATACCTAACTTTGTATCAAAAGAAAATCAGTTTTTAAAGTAATTTGATACAAATGTTGGAAAACTATCACTGTCAGATAATGGATTGTGCCAACTTTAAAATTTTTATTTAAAATAATATTAAAATCGAAAGTTAAAGAGTAAAACTACATGACACTACAACTCATGTGAAAGAAAGAGCTCCCTGTTTTCAGTGCTTCATTCAGTATCTCCAGCCTCCAAGGTACCCAGCAGAGTAACCTTTGCATAGCTTTTCATCACAAGTAATATTAAGAGCCTGTAAGCTTTGCATAAGTTCTGGGTTACCAAACTCTCCTGCACAGGAATCATGTGAAGAGTTCAATTTAAAAAGCAACAATAACAAAACATCAAAACCTCCTGGTGCTCAAGTCGCAGCTCACACCAACTATATCATGCTGTCTGGGAGTAGGAGCAGGAATCAGGTTTTTTTAAAAGATCTGCAGGTTCTAAAGGGCAACACGTCAGGAACCAAGGCTATTACGTCATTTTTCCCTACCACTGAGTACCCCACCACGGAGCCACACCTCCAGCCTGCACTTATACTGGGGCAATGCTGCACACTGCAGCCTCCCCTTCCTCCTCTCTCTTCATCCCCTCCTCACATCCCCAGCTCCTGCTCTGCACTTACCCAGCTGCCTTTGCTTATGCTGTTCATTCCGCCTGGCCAGACCCCACTTCTCTCCAATTCCTCCTCACCCTGCAAATCTGAATTTGGGTACCACCCCCAGAGAGGGCCTCCCTCACCACCACCACTTCCCTCACGCACACCTAGGTCAGATGCCAGTTTGCACGTACTATCCCATTAGTACCTCCACAATTGCACAGTAGTATAATTTCTGAGGCTATGAGCTCCCTGCAAAATATCCATCTATTCTGCTGATAGATGATCCATCTATTCTGATCTCTAGTACAATGGTAGCTGTATAACAGGTACTAAATCAAAGTTTTTTGTAGTAACCGATACTACACAATAACCAATTGTTGAAAAGCACCAAAATGAAAACTAATTCTATGAATTGAGTAAAAACAGTACCAGCTTGAAAGTGTTCTTAATATTCCTTATGTTTTTCCACTTCAAGTTATATTAGTAATATGTTTTACTAGTGATAACATGATTTAAATAATTTTAGTTCCATCATATTATTGCTATTTGCATATCATATCTATCTATCTATCTATCTGGGCATATTCTTGACCAAATTCTCAGAATATCTGCAACCTTTAAATCAGAAGGCTATTCAGCTGTTGTTTTAGGCATGTTACAGTTAACTCTGTTGACATTAATGATAACATTTAACAGATCCTAAGAATCTTGTTCCACCTTTGTCTCTCCTGTATGTTAGCACAGGTCTGGCCTACTCAAGACAGCAACTTTTTCAGTGAACTGTCAGTCAGCAGAAACTGGAGAAGGAATGGGAAGAAAAGCCAAAGGAATTCAATGTGTGTTCTGAACTCCAGCTAAAAACTCAGTGCAAATACAGCTGTAAATAGTACATAATGCATATAATAAAATAACATAAAGTAATATATAGTATCATAATTTCTTTACCTTCAATTCTGATTCTACTGTCACAAGGTCAAGGAGAAACCTTGCTTGCTGCTATCACAGATTAATTTCTAAGATGTCTTTTACAAACAAAACATGTTGGCATACAAAAGCAATACAACTCAGAAGGTCGCATCTGGGAATGAGATGGCAGATTTCACATATCTGTCCTTTGTATAAGCGCTCACACTTAGCCCACTGAAGCACTGAGAAAATGGTTTATGTTTTTAGGGTATTTAAGGAATCTTCTGGCCTTGGGATATTTTAACTTCTAGATTCTCTAATTATAGGATGACAATTTGTTCACAGGAAAGTCACTGAGTAAAAATTAGGATAAGTGTCTAAGTAGTTTCTTTCATATGTACTATCTCACTAAACTCTCATATGGCCGTCCCCTTCAGGTGGGCAAGGTTTATACTACAATCTAAGTTTGCAGATTGGAAAACTGAAGCATTGAATGAATATGCCACATTCTCAAGGTCTCAGGTTGATAGTCCCTGGGCCTTTCTCACCATTTGACTCTTGCCTTCTTTGAAAAGTGGGCCGTAGCCAAACTTGGTTTAGACAATACAGGAATTAGCCATTTTTAGCAAATGTCTAACGATATTCCTGTGATGTTTTAAAAGTGTAAATAAAGCTTTCAAACAGAAGTTCTGGATCAGATAATATTTGCAAATATATAGTACTTAGTCCACAATGTTTTGTTTAAAAGAAAAGGAAAATTTAAAACTTCATTGAAGTGAAAATTATATGCCTGCAAGATTCTAACCATGGAGATAGTAATTTTCTCCTTTCTAAATTTTACTTTAACATATCAAATATGTCCATAAATAAGACAACTCTGTATATTCTTACATCAGTTGGAATTTGTCAACTAGCGTTATCAAAATAAGAAAAGAACAAAACAAAAAATGTTGCTCAATATGCAACAATATTCTGTCCCTTTCCAAAGAATAAAATCTGACCTTCTCTTTCCATTTTAGAAATGCAATTACAGATCAAATTCTTCAACACCAATAATCTCCATTTTGCTGTAGATCTCCAAGTTTAAAACAGTGGTAACTTGTGTTAAGCACTATTTAACAGACCCGAAGGAATACGAGACAACTTGGATATTTCCTTACAATCTTTCATGATGGAGTTGTGCTTGTGACAGACAGGTTTTGTACAGTTACAAAGACATGAGGATTTGGCAGAACTAATATAATACACTGAGGAGGGAGGCGCATTTCTTGGGGTCCCTAATGTGACTGCACTAAAGCATTTTGGAGGCATTTCTAGAAAAGGCACTTAAATGATGATCTGGTGAGCTCCTTGGGCAAAAGGACTATTTAACTCCATATTTGTAACTTCTTGTACATGACTTTTCCAGTTTTGGTAACTAAAGGATACAAAGTTAAGGAAAACAACTTAAGCAAAAAAAAAAAAGAAAGAAAGAAAGAAAACAAGCTGTATATATGGTCTATATTCTTCTATATTTATGAGAGTTTAAATCAACAGTAAATTACCTGCCCAAATATGTTCTGGTCTCACTTTAACTTCATGTACAAAAAAGCTTAACAAGTTGGCAGAGTAGGACTCTTCAACTACTATTACTCAGTTTAAAAACTTTTACTCTAATGATCAGAATTGGTTCAGGTTTTGTCAAAAGTAGCTGAACGTTGCAAGAGCTATTACCAAATCAAACTAATTCATTTTAAATTTTTCTTGAAATCTTATGCATGTAGAAGTACATAAAAGTCAGTAAGAAGGGGGGAGAAAAAGCAACTAAAGATCTGTGAAAAAAAAAAAAGAGAGAAGTTATAATCATAATGCATCATTTCAAGTTGCTAACCTGAACTCTACTCTAGGAAAACACAAAACTGACATACTTCATATGAATATTGTAGCCCTAGGGCCTAATTATGAGGCATCAAGTTCAGTCTGTGGTGTTCAACTATAGTTTCAAGATCCCTAGAACATCAGCCCTTAAGAGGATAGTGAACTTGTGCATAGTGGTTGTGCATGAAGGCACCACCCCAAGGCCTTTGGCCCTTTTAGCAACATCACTATCCCAGTGGAGCTGCCTCCCTTTAATGTTTGACATTCACCCAGTGAATACTTTTGTAAATGGAATTTCACTTTAAAGTCAATTAGGACTAGGGCC
>PVIR01023729.1:11391-26845 GCA_004026965.1 Petromus typicus
AAAAAAGTCAATTAGGACTAGGCATGGTGGCCCAGGCCTGTAATCCTAGCACTTGGGAAGCTGAAGCAGGAGGATCACCTGAAGTTGGAGTTAAGCAACCCAAGCAAGCTTGGGTTATGCAGTGAATACAGGACTACCCTGAATTATGTAGTGAGGCCCTCTCGCAAAAAACAAAACACAGACTGACACAGTCAGTCAATTAGTTATAGGACTTTTCTTTCCAAGGACTAGTATACCATACATGAGAAATGGACATGACTCAAAAGCAAAACCAGCCAAAGGCACATGACACTTTTCCTAGGGAAACTAAACTGGGTTCCTCAAATGCTGACAGCATAATCTCTGGCTGTATATCTGTAGACTCTCAATTTTTGACCATGGGACAGTTTATAAGCAACCAGTAAAAAGTTTACTATTTACATGCAAACAATTTAACACTAAAACAGAGCTGGCTTTTTGACTATGACAATTAGCTTCTTCATGTTCCAAACACCAAATAACATTTTCCCATTAATTTTTAAACCGATGTGGCTTAAACTTAAAATAAACTGTACATCAAAAGAATGGAAAATAAACAGCCAGGAACACAATTTGACGAATTGGATTTATTTAGTTTATTTATCTAAACAGGGACCATTGGATCTCTTTAATAGGTTGACAGTTGCACTGGGCTGGTTAATAAAACATTCAACACAGTGTCTTCAGCCAATATAGAAATGCAAATCCCATCAGAAATATTTTATTCATGAGGCAGTAATTTCAGTTACTATCATATTTTCTTTTTTAAAAAATGGCACTCTGCAAATAAACAGTGCCATCTAGTGACTGGCAGTAAAGCTGAATTTGTTGCAGGTTTGTAATTAATATTTCAAAATTTTACTCCTCTGCATCTTTACTCCTTATTTGCCAAGTAAAGGAAACAACAGACATGTGGGTGATCATTTGTTAAGTCATTTCAGAGGAATAACAGTGGAGACGATAAGAAAATGCATACATACTAAGCAACTCAGCACGCCTCTGGAAAATAAATATTTATCTACTTAGAAAACACAAACCATTAGAATGTAACAGTCACAACAAACATTTACTTCTTTCATCATTAAATAACACTATAGCTTTAATTTCAGTAATGAGAAAACATTTTTCAGTTAAACTGCAAAAAAATTGAGTTAAGCTGCAAAATCTGATTTGGAATCGAATGGTATATTTCTGAATGAAAGTTTACAATAAACATGTATGTGCATGCATAAACATCCATATATCTATATTAGTACACACTGCAACTCTGCCATGATTCCAGTGGATCTGGAAAGTACTTTTACAGGTCATAAAGCTCTACAGTAGCAAAAGGCAATGGTCTCAAGTCCAAAGCAGTCATCACAAAACCAGTCACATTGGTTTTAGTGTCAGAAATTATCCCTCCCCCAGATGGGGGATTGAATTTAGGACCTTAAGCTTGCGAGGTAGGCACAGTGCCACTAAGCTAAAACCCCAGGCCCAAGAACTTCTAGGGTAAAGAAAATCAATTAAGGCCAACCTCAAGTTCAGCACATGAGACCAGCAATAAAATATTTAACACATAATGCTATTTCATTCGAATGTACATGGTGGGGAGAAGACTGAACGTGGACCTTCACAGGTTCGGGGTGAGACCCCCATGACAGGGAGCTCGGACCAGCATCCAGAGGTAGCACCTACAGGTCCGCTTAGGTTTCAGTCTTTTCCTTTCAGGTTTGTTTCTTTCCTCTGCTGGCCTTTGAAATTACATGACTTCCATGAGCAGACTTACCAAGGAAGAAGCCAGAAAACGAGACTTTTACAGACAGAAGAGGCCAACTCCACGGTGATTTTCTGCCAATGGTTTTACCTAGTAAGCCTTTAGCAGTGGAAAATTATCTTCTGAAAAAAATGACTGCAAACAAGGAAAACAGTGTGTGTGCATACAGACTTTATATCTAAATATAATACTCATCTCCTGAAGGTCATACTTACATCCAAATAACTTAAAGAAATATTATTTAATTTCTCATTAAAGAAATACTGAAAATGTAAAATTAGGTCAGGATTTGACCACACTCAGAGCCATGTGTATCTGCTAACCTCACCAACATTTCTGCAGTTCCCATGCAACAGTATCTTAGAAGAAATCTCAGTTGTATTTACCTCCACAGCTTGTAAAATCCTCATAATCAGAGACAATGACAATCTTTTTAGGTAACTGTTTGAATATTAAATGAGTAAGGCAAGTGATGTATCCAGCCCTGATCTACTTATAATTTTTTTCTCCTAAGTCACATTGCAGCACACAGAAACTGTGGAGAAAAAACAAAAGTGGTATGATGAGCTGCAGTAGGCCCAAGCCTATTTTACTACAAGCTATACCACTGTTGATGTCCTTGGACTTGGTAACCTGCCTTCTTAGAAATAATCCTGATTAAATAATTCTGTTTCCAAATATAGTCACTGGAGCACAATAAGTTATGGAAGGAATAAATGGGTTTATATTAGGATTCCATAAAAACTTGATGTCACTGGATGAAATATTATGCACCCCTTAAAAATGATCAGGAATTTATCGGCAATAAAAATGCAAAGGTTAGAATTTATGTTTTTAAGAAATAATAATATGTAGACTGAGTAACATCATTATTATATATAATAAATTATGCAAAAGATAGGCAAAGAGGTTGGAAGAAAACAAATCAATTTCTAAACTGTAGTTTTTTTGTTTTCTATTTTTTGGGGAACAGTGTCTTGCTATGTAGGCCAGGCTCCCCTTGACCATAGAGCAATCTTACTGCCTCAGCTTCCTGAGTGCTAGGATTCCAGGGGTGTACCCCACACTTGGCTCCTATAAAATGTAGTTCTGTACTAGTAAGGATAAAATTACTTCTTTCTATTTTTATTTCATAATATTTTGTAATGAACAGATATTTTTACACAGAATAAAACAAGTGTAATTTTTTTTTAAGACAGGGTCTCGCTTTGTAGTTCAGACTGGCCCTGAGCTCAGCCTCAAACTCACATCACAGCAATCCTCCTGCCTCTGCCTCCCAAGTGCTGGGATGACAGGCGTGAGCCACCATGCCCGGCACTGTGGTATGTGGTACTGGTTGCTGCTGGGCGTGAGTCTCCACGCCCAGAATGGTATGTGGTTACCGAGGATCGAACCCGGGTCCTTGCGCTTGCAAGACAGGCGCTGGAACCACTGAGCCAAATCCCCGGCCCAAAACAAGTGTAATTTTTAAAACAGAAAGCACATTAATTAAATGTATATGTCAAAAGGAATTTTCTGAGATAGTTCTGACATTCCAGCTCTATTTCTGCTAAAAGGATTAGCTAATACTGTAATTACATGTTACCACTGAGACTACCTAAATCTCTAGACTTGTCTTCACGATTTTCTATATCTTCCACAGAAACAGCAGTCAAACGTCCCAGGAAGCCACAAATATAGGAAAGAGAAAATATGAACAGAGACACCAAGTTCTTGATCATCCAATAAAAATCAAAATTTAAATCTATCCTTGTCCTTTGAACCTCTTTAGTCTCAGAATTGAAGAAGAAGAAGAAGAGGAAGAGGAAAAGGAAGAGGAGGAGGAAGACGGAGAAGAAGACGATGGGAAATGACTTCACTCCGATACTCAAGTTGTCCGTTCACCCGTGAAAAGAGAGTGCAGGTAGTGGCAGTAAAAGCTTCAAACTGTTCCACAACATCCTTTGAACCCTGACCTAAGGGACCAGCTCCGGCAGGCTGCAGGTAGTTGGATTTCTAGGACCGTTCAGCCTCACCGCTGAGTGTCAATAGAAGTGCCATTCTCTGATGTAGACAGCTCTGCGCTAGGAGACGGTCTAACAATCACATCACACAGCCTGCCAAACAGGCAAAGGACAGCATTCTGGCACCACTGACCTGGGATAGAAGCGAACTTAAGAATGAGGTCAAAAAGCTTCAGTTCTATCACTCATTGCAATCTAACTCCCCCCACCCCAACAGCTTCCCTATATGTTTATGTGTCTTCAAGGAAATTTAGTTTTGTCACAGGAAAAAAAAAAAAAAAAAAAGGACGGAAATATGCAACTACAAAACTCAACCACAAGATGGTGCTAGCATCATGGTACATATTTCAGCATCGCCGTGGCCAAAATCATTTAATGCACCTTGTCTTCATATCTTTTGGAACCTTGTCCCGGTGCATCACTTACTCACTCCTTTGCTTTTTTTGTGCTCAAACATTTTGCATACATTTAGAGTCTGGCTGTTGGTCTTGTTTGTGTAACTGCAAAGGTTTTAATTTATGTGGTTTGTCTTTCTTAAGAAACAAATAGTAATCTTAAACTTGAAAAAAAGCCTAAGGTTTTTTTTTTATTATTATTGTTTTTTCTCCCTCTCTTCTGACTGGTTCATTTTCCGGGAACATTCTGACCTGACCAAGCCCTAGCAAAACTTATACCAAAACTGGAAAAAAAATAGAGAAGGAAATAACATTTGAAATACATGAATTGTAACATACAAATAGATTATTAAATAGCCTGGTATGAAAACCTGAAGTTGGAGAGGGAGGCTGCAAAGGATCATGGGTAGTACATGAAAACAACTGTTCTGTTTATCTAGCTCCGCCCCTTCTTTCAACAGCTTTGTAGCTTCAAGGTAAGTCACTTGGTCTCCCTCTCCCCCACTTCTCTACCAGTGACATGACTAGAACTGAATTCCTCTGGAGTCATTACTTCTAACTTCATCTGAGACCACAAACATGATGAAGCCAGAAGTCTCAAATCAAGAAAAGTGGAGGGGCCAGGGATTTAGCTCAAGGGTTTCGGCATCTGCCTAGCAAGCCAAGGCCCTGAGTTCAATCTCTGGTAACCACAAACCACAATGCTGGGCATGGTGGCTCCCACTTATAATCCCAGCACTCAGGAGGCAGAGGCAGGAGGATTGCAGTGAGTTCAAGGCTGGCCAGGGCTGTATAGCAAGTTCCAGGCCAGCCTGAACTACAAAACCAAACCCTGTCTCAAAAAAAAAAAAAAAAAAGTGGAATGAGGCAAATGCAGAGGCCCATCAGGAATAACGGCTCCCAGCATAAACAGAACACAGAGATGAATGTTAGCATCTCTTAACTTCTCACAACTACAGAGATATCAGCCTGAATTTAAAAAAATAAATAAATAAGTATTTAGCCATCTACAAATTAAATCCTATGATAGGTCACTATAAACACTAGATTATTATTTCTTCATTTTCAGATTATCCATACATTATACACTGTGGAAATGAACATTAAAACCTTGCTCAGCCTTCATTTCCAGTCATGGCCTACTAAGTCACCAGACGCACTCTCCAGCTGGAAATAATGAACACTAAAAATGGATAAAATGTGTGAAGCAATTGTTTTAAAAGTTAGAGAATAGGTAGATAGGACTGCAATCCCTTGGAGAGGAGAAACACATATGATCACGCTGAAGTGGCAGGGCCCTCTGAGTACTAGGGGTTCGATACTCAGGCTGTGGCCCATGGAGGTAGAGACCAAATGAAGACAATACCTTGGTGAACTTGGGAGGCAGACAGTGGAGTTTAGTACTATTGATGCGAGTGAAATTCAACAGCATGAGGGCAAGAGCGAGCCCAAGGAGCTCCAGAAACCTACAACATGGCCCTGGAGGTCTGTGGCTGAAACTGAATCTGCATATACAGAGGGTGAGATGCTGTGAGTTCTCACAGAGGACAAGTGTGAGATGTATGAGTTAAATGAAGGTTCAGCTGATTTCCCAGCACAGGAACACAAAATCTCCACTAGACAGAGCATTCCAGGAACATTCCAGTCAAAAACAGACAGCCACACCCTAATTAAAGATAGGGCATGTCCTAACAGTAACCCCCACAGCACGAGCCTGATCAGCAGGGACATCCTCTCCAAACGAATGAAGCTCAGCATTCTCTAATGCACTACCAACAAGGTCAGTGTCACACCCTCACAGGCAAACACTGGGAGAAGAAGAATCTTCACTATTGCAAAGTTTCATGGCTCTCCAGAGGGCCACAATACATAGATGCATAATGTATATATGTGCCATCAAAATTCCATCAGGGGACAAGAAGGATGCAAAGAATGAAATAATGCCTGAGCTGGGATACTGTTCAGTGATGAACCACTTGCCTAGCACGTGTGAGGTCCTGGGTTTGATCCTTAGCTCTAAACAAAAGGGGGAAGAGGAATAGAGGAAAAGAACAGACTATCTTCTTCAAAGGGTGATTTTTGAAAAAAGTTAAGATACACTGTTTAAAGAAAATGCTAAAATCTAGTTTTTTCACCAACACAGGAACCACAATATCAAGCACAGAATGAAAAATTATTACAATAGAAGAGATTTACCACTTATCAGTCCAATTTTTTAAATAAAAGATGATCAAGAATTACATATACTGGAGATAATTTTTACTATAGGAAATATAAAAATAACAGCTTAATCAAATTTATTAAATACAAGAATCAACTGCTTGAAATGACACCTGAGCAACACTGGGGAAAGTTGGTACGTAAACAAATAGGCGGTCCACGTGAGCAGACTATTGTCCAAGAAGAGCAGAAGAAGGGAAGACAATTCTAATCACTCAGGTGGATAAACTACAAAGGATTCCAGTACTCAAAGTGAATGTGTGAGATACTTAAGTGACAGGACTGCTAATACTTGCGCCCTTGTGTTTGCAAGGCAGGTGTGGTACCACTGAGTTAGATTCTTGGCTCTTGGAGCCTAAATTTTAGGTGCATAGTTGTTACTTCCACTTTCTTTACAATAAAAAATATAGTAAGGAGTACTTATCCAAGAATAGAATTTCCAAATACCTGAAATATAGGATTCTACCCAGTATTAAACTCTTTAGGAAACAGAGGAGATTAAACATTGAGTTAGACAACACGATAAACCACAGAAATAAGTTAGCTTTGAAAAAGTCTTAAAAAGAAAAATTAAAACTAAACAGTGCCCTGAGCTGAACTGTGTGTCTCCCACAAATTTATACACTGGCATCCTAGTCCCTAGTCCTGAGAATGTGACCTCATATGGAGATAGGGTTTTCAAAGGGATAAGCACATTAAAAGGAGGGTATTAGGGCAGACTTTAATTCAATGATTGGTGTCCTTATAAAATGAAGAAATGAGGACTCAGATTCATGCAGAAGACTCTGTGAGAGACAGAGCAGAGGGAGAGACTCAAAAGGAATCACCTCGACCTTGGATTTCAGCCTCCAGAATTGTGGGGAAACAAATTTCTGTGGTCTCAGTTAAGCTACTGAGGTTAACTGTTATGAGAACTGTAGCAAACTAATACATTTAGTTTTTCTAAAAGCATACACAAAAAAATACTGTATTTGGAAAACCATTCATAAAAATGAAATTAGTTATTAAACTCTTAAATGAATCCAATTTTCCCACACACTTGCAGAAAGAGACCATCCTCTCACAAAGTAGTTCAAAAAGGTTTCATCGGGCATGCAGAACAGAAATTAAGTATTTTCATTTCTCTTCTGAATTCAGCCCATAATGGATTCCACTTTTTTATAAGTAAGAACACAGTTTAATAGGCATCACAGTAACTATTAATAACTTGAATCTTAAATATCCTCCATAAGCCATGTGGTAAATCCTCTCTTCGTGGTACTATTGAGAGCTGGTGGAATCTTCCGAAGTGGAGGCTGGTAGAAGGAAGTGAGAGCCCTGGGGTACACACTGGTCGGGGCCACTGGAAGTGCAGCCTCTTCTGGTCTCTATGATGGGAAGCTGCCTGATATGGCGACTAAGGAAGCCCATCTCAACCTCTCACGAAAATATCCACTAAAATATTAAATAAAGATGTGTAACTACACATCACCCTCTCTCTAGGCTCTGGCAGAGAAAGGTCATGGGTAGCCTAGCAGGTATCACCTCCAGCACTTACAGGAGAAACAGACATGGACAGATCCTTCCTTGTAAGGGCTTGACTTTATGAAACTGAACCTGATCAGAAACAAAGCTGATTTATGTGGAAGCGCCTGATGTGCGTCACTCAGACGTAAGGACCAGGTCTTTCTAACCTGCATCTTTTTTTTTTCTGTGACTTACGTGAAATTTAACTACTGAAGCCCTAATTTCCTACACTAACCTATATGAGTAATTAGCTACTCCATGCATTAACTTTGTTATCCTTTTACTCCTAGCAGTGTTTTTATAAATATTTTTATCTGTATCTTTAAGATTTTTATTTTTAATTATAAAATAGATTGACATAAAATTTTCTGTTTTAACCATTTTTAAGTGTGTAGTTTAGTCATGTTAAATATACTGACAGTGTTTAGTTATTTGACAGGACTTTCCATCCTGTAAAACTGAAAATCTATGCCCATTAAACAACTGTTGGGGCTGGGGAGTTGGCTAATGCACTGCAACTGCCTGGAAAGTGCAAAGTCCTGAGTTCAATTTCCAGCACCAAAGGGGAAAAAACAAACAAACAACCAAACTCTTTTCTCTCTTCCTTCCCTTATCCTTGGAAATTACCATTCTATTTTCTGCTTTTCTGTACTCGGCTACTCCACAGCCCTAACTCACTTCCTTTAGTTGTAAGAGTTAATCCATGCTATAGCATGTGTCAGATTTTCCTTCTTTTTGAAGGCTGAATTATATTAGACTTTGTTTTATACTTGTAGATAATTAACAGTGAGATTTGCTTAACTGTATTCTTTCTACTTTAACAATGTTAATAATGTTAATAATATTAACATTATACCTTTAAATATATATTTTTAAATTTGCTATAAAGTGGGTAGAGTTCAAAGCCAGACACATAGGAAGAAAAAGCTCATCAAGGGGCTGGGGACTTAGCTCAGTGGTTCCAGTGCCTGTCTTGCAAGGATCCAGGTTCGATCCCCTGGTAACCACATACAATACTGGGTGTAAAGACTCACCCCAGCAGCAACCAGTACCACATACCACAGTGCCGGGCGTGGTGGTTCACGCCTGTAATCCCAGCACTCAAGGCAGAGGCAAGTGGATTGCTGTGATGTGAGTTTGAGGCTGAGCTCAGGGCCAGCCTAAACCACAAAACGAGACCCTGTCTCAAAAAAAAAAGGAAAAGGAAAAGTTCATCATGGGATAATCAGATGAATTATTACTTATTCAAAGTATTAATTGAAAACACAGGTAGTTCTTTTTACCTTTTTGATGGAAGTATAATATATCCTTTCAAGACTAAATAAATCTACGAGCTTATTCCAAGAAATAATGCACCAAAAACTTGTGTCAAAGATAAGCACATGTTCAAGGAGATCTGAGGCCCCTCAAGTCCATCCAGGGACTCCACATCTTAAAGGCTACATATTCTGTTGGGCCAGATATACAGTTGTGAAATTCTAATGAATGCTAAATACCAATAAAAACTATCTAGACCCCAGGGCTATGTGATTTGGATCTATTTATGAACAATGAGTCCAACATACCTCAATTCTATTATAAACTATCTTTATAACCATTAGATCTGGAATTCATGAATAGTGAAACATGCTGCTTCTTTTATGTTGAGCCCTGAAGACCATTCAGTTAACAATGATTAGGCTCAAAAAGGAAACAATACAAAACATAAGTGAACACGCACTTTAAAAGTGAGTAAATATGGGCCAGGGAGTTAGCTCAGTGGTTCCGGCGCCTGTCTTGCAGGTGCAAGGACCCGGGTTCGATTCCCCGGTAACCACATAACAATACTGGGTGTGGAGACCCACACCCAGCAGCAACCAGTACCACATACCACAGTGCCGGGCGTGGTGGCTCACGCCTGTAATCCTAGCACTCAGGAGGCAGAGGCAGGAGGATTGTGATGTGAGTTTGAGGCTGAGCTCAGAGCCAGCCTGAACCACAAAAGCGAGACCCTGTCTCAAAAAACCTAAAAAAAAAAAAAAAAAAAAGTGAGTAAATATGACAAAAGGAAGGAATTTAACTTACAAAATCTGTTTCGAGTTTTCCCATTTCTTGCTTGTAGCTCCTCATTCTGTTGCTGTACATTCCTCGACTTTGGGGTGGTATCTCTCGGACTTCCAAGTCCATCTGTTCGAGCTAGAAGGGAGAGCAGAAGCATGATTTAAACCATATGCTTGTTCTTTTTTTTGACAAACCTTTGGAGCTAAAAGCATTTAGCTCCAAATCCTTATTTCATAGTTGAGGAATCAGGCGCAGAGTGCTGACTGCCGATGACCAACCAGCACTGAAACTACTTCTGAGCCGCTTTCCTGTTTCGTTGAACAAGTCGTTCCCAAGTACTTGACAAATGACTCACAACGTGCCGAGTGGCTTACATTGCCAAGAATTTCCGTCAAAACATATATGTTCAATATCCTTGAAACAGCCCATCTTTTGATCATTCAGTCCAACCTGGTCTGGTCTTCTTACCAGGTATCTCCAGCATGTGGGAGAGAAACCAAAACATTATAGCCCATGGCTGACACAAGAAACACCAGCCACTTTTGCCATCTGGTGAACTTTCTTCTGGAAACACTTCTCTGATTAGGAAAACCTCATACAAACCAACATATGCTGTCAACCTCCAGCCTAGCTCCTTATACTTTACAACCACATTGACAGAGAGTCATCTGGGTACAACAACGTGTGAAAGCACAGGGAACTTACTGAATCACAACCTGCCATCATGTAACAGTGTGGATGTCACACAAGAGAGTTTAACACTTGGCAACACAAACAGCTATAACAGTTTATAGCATGGTCTCTGTAGTGAGACTCCCGCATTCACATCACAGGCTCCACTACTTAACTGAACAAGCGTCTTATCATCCCTCTGGCTCATTCTTCTCATTTCTAAAAGCAGCATCTCATTCTTAGGGCCACTGTGAAGATTAAGTGAGGTAATTCCTGTATAGAATAGGTCTCCGACTAACTGCATCACTACATTACTCTGGGTTGTAGTAATAATTATGATTACTGAGGATGAGAGTTTCTGACAAAAAGAACCTGTCTTACAAGACTTTCAAGAAAGTTTAATATAATAAAGCAAAGAATATGCTCATCGCATTGTATGTACCTATTGTGTCTTCAGCCATCACTAGTTATTTAACACGCTGGTGAAAAGAATAAATATTAGAGGGTGATAGTTAATGGCTCTTCTTCACTAAATAGAATAAAAATCAAGAAACTATTAAATTTCTTTCAATTAAAAAATCACTTACTAGTAATAGTTCACCTTTCCACAAGCATAACAAGGCTAGAGGAAGGCATCAGCCTAAAATACTATGTGTTAAAATACATTCATCAGTCTCTACATACCAGTTCTTTCGCCTCTTCAAGCTGCTTCTCCACATTTGCAACCATGTGTTTCTTCTCATCTGAAACAAACAATATCAAGAAATTGCTAAGGATACAAATCAACTTAATATTTTTTAAATGTCATTTTTTTAGATGTCCATTTTTAAATACACTTTTCCTTCCTAATCAGTCAACTCAGAGAATATAAGGCAAAAGGAGCATATCATTCTTTGGTAGGTTGGAAACCACAGTAAGCCACTAAATCTAGGAGATCTAGAAATATGTAATCCTATGGAGTACATAATTATAAAGAGATGCCATAGATTTGGAGAAAGGCTGAAAATGATTTTGTTCTTAGGAGGGACTATTTCAACAACAGTGAGTTAATGGTAGCCTGGGGAATCTCCCAAGTCGTCACTAATAAACTAGAAAAATTGATTTTCAAATGTAATTTTTAATTATACATTAAAATATTTTCAAAAATGAGGCAAGGTTTTTCAATTTTTTAAAGATTATATTTTCAGTAATATTAAGAATAAGGCATGAGAGGGGAAATATTTGAAGCCTAGACTACTGATTTCAAACCCAAAGCCACAATTTTAATCACCTTTTTAAGAAGAAAGAGGAGAAAGAGATGGGTACAGTGAGTTCCTGGTTCTAAATGACTGTGGCATGTTTTACTTGACTTTACCACGGTTTGGTTTCTTGTGCCAACAATTTTTTTTTTTTCTGGTCACTGGGCTAGAAACCCAAAGCTCAAAATGGGCACACCTACCAGTTTTACTTACTTCAGAAAGAGAATCAATCCTAAGAGGGACTCTAGTTGAAATTATGTATTCTACATTGACATTAGATTCTGCTCACCCATTTCCTTTATTTTCATCTCAAAACTGAGGGAAGGAGGGAGACTGATGCATAGGTGTTCTGTGTATACTCTAAATGCTCCCAAATTCCAAATTTACATTTGGAATAGAACCCATTGATTTTCCCTCCATTAATAAGGTAAGCTCACATAAGGCCAGATACGAATTTTAATTTATGACTCCAAAAGTATTTGCTGGTGACACATCTTAATCTCTCTAAAATCTCCACATAGTTACAGAAGAACATCGTATTTTTGTGATAGAAGAGAATACAAAATAGGACAAGCAGTCTTGATTAAGAGTGAAATTATGCATTTACATATCAGAAGGAACACCTTGCTTTCTTTAAGGCACTCCGTTGTTAGCAAAGTCAGTCTCAGGACCTCCACAAAGTGCATCCATTTCCTCATTAACAAAGCAAACAGCAAGGCCAACTTTGCCTCGCACTCCTCCGCCGTGGACACCATTCCGAGAGAAATTACTCCCACTAGGATTTGTAACCATCCCTTTGTGCAAACAGACATTCTGGGGTTCTATTTTATTCACTCCTGTGGCCTTTAATCCTGTTGTGTAGCTTCCCCTCTCCTGGCTTCCAGGACTCCCTGATTTCGTGGTTCCCCTAAATGCCCACTTCTGTCTCACTATCCTCTGCTGGACCTCCTCTTTTTCAGCCCATCTTTTAATCACCGATCTTTGGAGTTTAGTGCTTGTTTTTCTCTTCCTATCATTTTAAAACTATCACATTATGTGTTTACTATCCTAAATGTCTTTTTAAAAAACTTACAAATGTTTTAATTACCCCCTTTTTTTAGTACTGGGGATTGGACTAAGGACCTTGTGCTTGTAAGGCAGGCACTGGAACCACTGAACTAAATCCCCAGCCCCTAATTACCCTATTTTGAAACTGGACAAAACATACATACACATAGAAAGAAGACCTGTTTGAAACTTCTTCCAAGTTTACTTTTAGGTATCGTGGAAAAAGCATGTTTTCACCAGCCTTCTTAGAGTCTAAAGTATATATATATATATATATATATATATATATATATATCCATATCCATATATATATATATATATATGGTTATATCCATTTACACTGAAAAAACTTTTATTAGAAATTTCAAAATTCACCACTTCTATGAAGTTTTTCCTAACCCCCCTCCAGAAAAAGAGTAAATCACTTTCTCTTACACAAAATACCTATGATTCTTCATAAACTTAGTGATTTGTATGAATACAAATTTGATTAACCTTTTGGCTTGGGAGCTCTAAAAACATAGGACACATGTTTTAAACATCTTTATAGAGCTAAAGATGTAGCAATGAGCCTGGCATATATAACCAATTCTCAAAAAATGATGGTGAATTAAATAAATAATTCAGGACAGTACAAGAATTTCCCAAAGAGACTGTAGCTGACCACGCAGATTTCCCAATCTCCTACCCGTCTCTTCATTTACTCTTCAAAACCTGTGGCTTTGATCAGATCTCCTGATCCTAGTAGTCAAGGTCTTCCACAACTCAGACCTGAGCAACCTTTCCAAACTTTATTTCCAATAAGTCTTCTAGTACACAATCTATATATTAGCTAAATAGCCTAATCATATTCATGAATATCTAAAAAAATGCCATTTTTTTCTTTTGTGAAACTTTTGAGCTTTTTGGATGGATACAACTGAACTTGTTAAATATGGTAAGCCAAGAAAAGGACACTAGAATAACACCAGATGGCTCACAGAGACTACTGGACACACTTTTTCTACCTTCATGAGCTGTATATAGTAGGGGGCTACATACTTCCTTAACAAAAGAATCAGTTTCAGCACTAAAACCATACTTGCCACTTACAAAGAAACTGAGAAAGTGACAGCTGCTGTAAATCTTGCCACTTCAGAAGTTTCCCTCCTGAAGGGAATAATCTTGTATTACTCAGGGGGTAATATTATTACTTTCTCAAAAACCGTTTCTTGATGGCAGAAATGACATCAGAAATAATGACAGAGCTGAGATGCTCTGCAGTGCTCCTCATAATTTTAAGGAGATGAATTTAAAGGGAGATGATTTGGCAGAGAAATATGCAGGAAGAAGGGTAGGGGCTGAGCTGAATAGACAACCTGGAAATACCTACCAAAGCTTAGCTTTGGTAACTTCCTGGTAGTAATTCCCAAGGAAGTTTCAACCTCCACCATGACATCCCTTTTACAAAGGGCATGAGCCCAACATTACTAGCACTACTCATGTGCATGGTGCTCCATTTATATTATGAGTCTACTCTTAAAAAAAAAATCCTTTGGAAGAATTATTATTTTTACATTCTCAGACTGTAAACAATTTCTCCAAAGTATAGCAGCAGCTAATAGATACAATTCCAACAGGGTTTGTTTTCTGGAAGTGAGTGCTCAACATCTATATATACTATATATAAAATGTACTTTTTAAACAAATTCCCTATTTATCATTACATATGGGCTCCATAAATCTCAATATAAATATAAATCACAGTCTAGTACAATCTTCTCTCCTCTCTTCAATGCTAACTTAAGTACTCAGTGTGCTCATACACATAAATGTCTGCATAATACAAGTCTCAGTATTTACAAAAGGGCTTGGTCGGCATTGAACACTCCTAATAAAGCAGTGTCAAGTCTCATTTGAATTCCCTTACTGGTGCTTGTCTTTGTGTAATATATTAAAATAAAATTGGTGGCAGCCTTTAAATGAAAGTAGCAGCTGAAAATAAACACTGAAAAATGCAATGTGAACTCACTATAACAGAGGAATATTTTATGTTAGAGAATTTAAAAATGAATATATTACTGATGCTGCAAAATGAAACATAGTATAAGATGGTCAAAAGCTATTCTAGAATGATCCATATAAGTTTGAGATATCAATATTAACTTATGTTTACCTTAATATATATAGTGGTATCTCAGTTCACAAATTTAATTCTTTCCACAATTCTGGCCACAAACTAAATTGGATGAAATTCAAATCAAATTCAATGGTTAGGTTCAATGTTGACTTTATAGGAAAATTTGATTTAGTTCCTGTTCAATTTGATTTGTGACCAGAGTCATCGGAAGAAGTAAGTTTGTGAACTAAGGTACCATTGTACATACATGCCAGTTACACACACTAATACTTCTATATTTTATTGTAGGTTAATATATGAATGCCATTTTCTGTCAGCTGAAAGGTCCTAAAAGCAATGACATTTCAGTGGTAACAAGCACATTTAGTGTCCAGATTTTGGTTTCTTACATCACTCTTCAATAAAAGTAAACTGAATCCTTGTTTGATTCTAGGACT
>PVIR01023730.1:0-19576 GCA_004026965.1 Petromus typicus
AACCGGGCCCTTGCGCTTGCAAGACAGGCGCTGGAACCACTGAGCTAACTCCCCGGCCCCCACTGAGCACATCTTTTTGACCTAATGAAAGCTTAAAAATTCTAAGAACACAACACATTTTCAATACCTCAGGTGGTCAGAGGGGCCTTTTTTAAAAGCATGTATGAGCCAAGGATTTAGCTCAGTGGTTCCAGTGCCTGCCTCACAAGCACCAGGTCCCAAGTTTGATCCCAAGTACCAAAAAATAGCATGTATGCTGGGACACTCATTCCAACCATTTCCTAGGAAGGATACTGTGAACTGCGCTTCTGGGGGTGGGAAAAGTGAATGTCAGTGAGGGGATGAGGGGCACGAGGGTAGCAAGAACACATAGAAAGGGATTTCTGGCTGCAGATGAGAAGGGTCCATAACATAATCTTATTCTACCAAACAAAGGGATTTATTCTAAGGGAAGTGCAAATAAGGAACAGGTGCCATTGTTATAGTGCTCATTTCTGTACACGCTTTAACTTTTAGAGTAAACGAAGGTATTTAAGGGTTATGCTGCACTAGTTTTCCTAGAGGAAATTTGTCCTTAGAGCTAGGAAAGGGAGTAAGCAATATGTAAGCAAAGGCTGTTAAACAGAAGCAATGGAGTCTGTTATGTTACAAGTAGTATTAAAACAATTTTTCTTTAATGTTTTCTCGGTTATGCATATTTACAGTGCTGTACTCATTTGTCCTGTTTTGTTAGGAAAATTTAGCATTTCTAAAAGAAAAAGCAACCTCTCCATTTCAAGTTGTTATTCCTGTTACAAGTTGTATATTTTAGTCACTTGTATATTTCTTCATATTATAGTGGTTTCATTTTATTGTCTGATATGGTATCCTAACTATAAGGTTATTCTGTATTTGTCTTAATACGGTGAGTATCATAAAAATTGCTTAAGAGGAAAAAAAAAAGAAACTTTTCTCCTCTAACTTTAGGTGTCCAGTATTTTGTCTCAGCAATGACAGAAGTAACTAATACAAAACCCTACAGATTATGTAACACTAAGATTGTTAGTGGATTGTGAATTGAATTAGTAATAACATATCAATATTGGCTCATCAATTTTAACAAATATACCCAAATACAAGATGGATTTTTTTGTTGTTGTTTTCAGTTCTTTAAGACAAGGTCTTGCTATGTAGTCTAGACTGATCTTGAATTCATTATGTAGTCTAGGATGGCCTCAAACTCCTGACAATCTTCCTGTCTTAGCCTCTTGAGTGTACCACCACACTCAGCAGGAAGATGTTAACAGAAGAAACTGTGAAGACACAAGGAGTTGAAGGGATATACTGGAAATTTAGGCTCAATTTTTCTAAAAACTTAAAACTCTCTCAAAATCAATTATATTAATTTTAAAGTTCCCAAGTAGAATAAAGAACTAGCCTCCTGAATGATACACTATTTTATACCTACTGGATTTATCATAATTAAAAGTTAATTATAATAAAGAAAATAACAAATGTTGCAAGAATATGGAAAAGGCAGATGTGGTGGCACATCTCTGTAATTTCAGTTACTTGGGTAACTAATTCAGGAGGATCTCAAGTTTGAGGCCAACTTCACAACTCTATCTCAATATAAAAAATAAAAAGGGGTAGGGATACAGTTCAGTGGTAGGGAACCTTGGATTCAATCACCAGTAGCAAAAAAAAAGGTAAAAAATTGAAATCCTTAAACATTGCTGCTGAAAATGTAAAATGGCATAGTCACTGGGGAAAACAGTTTAGCAATCTCTTAAAAAGAAAAACAAAGTTAAACACAGAATGACCATATGACTGAGCAATGCTACTCCAACAAAACTAAAAATGGGTACTCAAATATTTGTACATCACAGTAGTATACTCACCATAGCTAAAAGGTGGAAATAACTCAAATACCCATCAATAATGAACAAACAAAACGTGCCTTGATCTACAAGACATGAAATTTTATATATATATATATATATATATATATATATACACATACATACATACATACATACATACATACATATCCACATGATGAAATACTATTCAACCATAAAAATGAAGTAAACAGGATGCAATGGGGCAGGCATTTAATCCCAGCTACTTGAGAAGCAAGGGTAGGACAACCACAGCTCTGAGTAATTTAACACCACCCTGTCTTGAAATAAAAAGGGCTGGGCATGTAGCTTAGAAAAAGAGGATTTTCTGAGCATGTACAAGAACCTGGGTTCAACTTTTAGTAACACACAAACCTACTGACATACACTAACTCCAATTTAGAATAACTGAAAAATGTATGCTAAATCAAAGGAGCCAGGCCTAGAAGGTCATGGGTTATATGATTCTACTGAAATGAAACATCCAGAATTTGTATATGTGTATAGATAGAACTCAGAACAACGGTTGCCCCAGGTACAAGGAGAAAGGGAGAATAACAAGTAAAGGGTTTCTTTTTTTTTTCCCTAGAGTAATGAAAATTTCTTAGAACTATGTCGAAGTGGGCCGGGGATTTAGCTCAGTTGTGCTGCCACTTGCCTTTCAAGTGCAAAGTCGTGATATTCAGTACCACAATCAATCAATAAACAAACTAGGTAGAAGTCATGGTCAATTATATTTTCCTATTAATAAGAAAACATATTACATTTAAAAATTATAAAGAAAAGATAGGGGAAAAGGCACGAAAAATAGAATAAGGAAAAGGCAGCTAAGGAGAAAAGGTAAAAAAAAAGTAATGTTATAGATTTTGAAAAAAAATTTCAAATATCCACCACAAATAGGACAGAAGTCAAAAAGGAGAGAAACACAACCGATTCTGAAGAAAGTGCTTCATTAAACCTCTTTATTTAATCAGCTATACTACTGCAACCCATAATTAGGAATTGCTTTAAATCTTTTATGACACAAAATATGAAACTCAAATATTACTTACTTGGGCAATGAACTTATTAGCATTAACAACTTTTTCTTTCCTAATGAGTATGTTAGCTGCTTGCACTGGCATCCACCTTCTCGATTTTAATCCTGTTCCCTGCCTGAAGTCCTCTCAGCCCCAGGGCCATTTCTCTCTGTTAGAGACACATTTAGGTAATATCTAGAGGACAGATAAGATGTTTACTGTGTTTTTGCTAGAGACAACTTAGGTGAGAAGAAAGAGCGGGAAATCTGGGGAAAAGAAGCAAGCTATTGACAAGTACTGAGGACTTTAAGTACAAAAGGTAAATGGAGCTGTATGTTCCTTCTAGAATGAGTAGCCTAGATCTACAAGACAGAGGACAGAAGAGAAGCAAGATAAGATTCACAGCAGAAGCTTTTGTCAAAATCAAAGAGGTATTTGCTTGGAACACCAGCTCTCCCTCAGAAATCTGAGCGCAATGATAACTAAACGCATGAAGCAGAATCAACAAAGTGAAGGGTTCCAGACAATTTACCTCTGAAACTGAGAAGTACAAAATAAGTTTGCGGATGAGAGGGAGAGGAGATATTATTTGGGATATGATGAGCAAATGAAATCAAAACTTAAATGGGGCCGGGGATTTAGCTCAGTGGTTCCAGTGTCGGCCTGGCAAGTGCAAGGTCCCAAGTTTGATCCCTGGTAACCATATACAACAATGTTGGGTGTGGTGACTCATGCCTGTAATGCCAAGCATGGGGGCTCCTGCCTGTAATTCCAGAACTTGGGAGGCAGAGGCAGGAGGATTGCTGTGAGTTCAAGGCTGGCCTGGGCTACATAGTGAGCTCAGGGCCAGCCTGAACTACAAAGAGAGACCCTGTCTCAAAAAAAAATAAATAAATAAACCTTAAGAGGTGCTGCTATCCAAACCCATAGTTTTAAGAAATTACCTGAAAAATACTTTCCCTGTCCACAAGACTTCTTACCGTATACACTGCCAGCAAAGCCAACTGGTTGTAGGGGCGCCCATTCTTGGGAGCAATGTGCTGAGCCTTCAAGTACCAACTGGAATAGAAAAACAGTAAGAAATGCTACCTGTATATCAACTCTTTCCCAATTCATTCTGATAACCTATTTAAGACATAAGCTGAAATTTAGGTGGAGGCGGACCTGGAGTGGTAAATTATGACTACAGAGACACTTATAGTACATGTATATGGGATCCAGCTGAAGCAGTCCATCGCTTAACAGGGTTCAGCTTAATGAGAAGAGAAATAATTAAGAGATATAAAGTACCTGCGTGCTTTTCCATAGTTTGCTGTGTCATTGGCTTGTTCTCGATACCGTGCGATATCTCCTTGGCAAATCATACATCTCTGGGCACTGATCAAGGCATATTTTACCTTTCAAAAAAATAAATCAGTTAGTGGAGTACACAAGAAACACTAACTTCAAAAAAGAACAAGAATGAGGTCAAAATGACAAAGTAGCATTGATAGGCACTAATAGTAATCAACAAGTATACAGTTTCCACCGAACATTGGCCACTAAAAACCAATCAATAACATGAGGAACATTTACAGAGACAAGACAGTGGCAAAAGAGAGAGGGGTGATTGTCACTTCAAGTCCTAAACAGATAGACAACTTAGTCTAAAACCTGACTTTATTAGTGTGCACTCTCTAGGAAGTCTTTGAGATACCTGGAACTCAGTTTCTTCATCTAAGCATAAAAATACATGTTCTAAAGGACATTTGTAGGAAATATAAACTCTAGTATTACAAAACACTATAGAAACTGGGCTAGGGATTTAGTCCTGTGGTTCTGACCCCTCCCTTGCAAACACAAGGGCCTGGCTTGATCCAATAACCACATACAACAATGCCAGGTGTGGTCATTCGCTCCCACCAGCAATCAGTACCACATACCACAGTGCCAGGAATAGTGACTCATGCCTGTAATCCCAACACTTCCGAGGCAGAGGCAGAAGGACTGCTGAGTTTGAGGCTCAGTTCAGGACCAGCCTGAACTACAAAGCGAGACCCTGTCTCAAAAAACTAAAAGCAAGGGCTGGGAATTTAGCTCAGTGGTTCAGGTGCCTGTCTTACAAGTGCAAGGACCCGGGTTCAATCCCCCGGTAACCACATACAATACTGGGTGTGGAGACTCACACCCACCAGCAATCAGCACCACATACCACAGTGCCAGGCGTGGTGACTCTCGCCTGTAATCCCAGCACTCAGGAGGCAGGGGCAGGAAGATTGCTGTGATGTGAGTTTGAGGCTGAGCTCAGGGCCAGCCTGAACTATAAAGCGAGACCCTGTCTCAAAAAAAAAAAACTAGGGCCGGGGAGTTAGCTCAGTGGTTCCGGCGCCTGTCTTGCAAGCGCAAGGACCCGGGTTCGATTCCCCGGTAACCACATAACAATACTGGGTGTGGAGACCCACACCCAGCAGCAACCAGTACCACATACCACAGTGCCGGGCGTGGTGGCTCACGCCTGTCATCCCAGCACTTGGGAGGCAGAGGCAGGAGGACTGTGATGTGAATTTGAGGCTGAGCTGAGGGCCAGCCTGAACTACAAAGCGAGACCCTGTCTCAAAAAACCTAAAAAAAAATAAATAAAAAAAAACTAAAAGCGAAACAAAACAAAAAAAAACACTTTAGAAACTGTAAAGTGATACACAAAACTCTAACAATATTCTTTCTTGTCATCATTAGTCTTTCCTCAAACTCTTACTGTCTTACAGCCTTTTGCCTAAAACAATTAATTATCCTTTACCAAACACCTATCATATATTAAGTACTATGTAATACTATAACTGTTTTCTCACTGATAGCTTTAGCATCTATTACTCAATAAAAAAACAAGAGTAGACCAAAAAATTCTAAGACATGCAAAAAAAAAAAAAGAAGGACTCGGGCCAGGGATTTAGCTCAGTGGTTCCAGCGCCTGCCTTGCAAGTGCAACAGCCCAGGTTCGATCCCTGGTAACCATATACAACAATGTTGGGAGTGGAGACTTACGCCCACCAGCAATCAGAACCACACACCACAATGGCAGGTATGGTGGCTCACATCTATAATCCCAGCACTTGGGAGGCAGAGGATTGCTGTGAGTTCAAGCCTGAGCTCAGGGCCAGCCAGAACTACAAATCTGAGACTGTTTAAAAAAAAAAGACTTTCTAAAATCACTACTTCAAAACATCTAATTCCACTCCACCCCACATATACATGTAAACATTAATATCTGTTATGGCTTATATTTGATGCCCCTAAAAGCCTCATGCAGTCATAGGTGAGGCTTTTGGTAGGGATTGAATCACGAGTGTGTTATACTAAATCAATCCACGGATTGGTTTAGCATAGTTCTAGGCGTGAATGTAAGTCTCACTGAAGACAGAAAACTCACCAGAGTGTTAGGTGTACCAATAAATAGGCTTGCAGCCTGATCAGAATAAAAAGAAGAAGGAAGCCTGGCTGCTTTCTATCTGCCTTGCTACACTATGGACTACTTTTCTGCCATGCCCCTCTGCCAAACCACCTGGCTTTGAAGCCAGCCAAATATACACTGAAACCTCTACAAACTGTGACCTAAAATAAACCTTTCCCTCTTTAACTCATGTAAGATATTTTGTCTCAGCAACAAGAAAGTAACTAAGACAACATCCCACCAAATGAAGAACAAACTTTACCAAAAAGTAGATACTTATCCCTCAGGAAAGCTCACTCACTAGCAAAGTAACTAGCTACCACACATCAACCTCAACATGTAACTCAAATTTATGCCCTAGGAAAGTTATATACAACCTCAGGGTCCTGACTATTCTACATTTTCTATGAACAAACATCAAAGAACTTTTGATATTTAACTGATAAAGAAAAAAAAAGTTATGTCATCAGATTACAGCCACTCTTTCATCTTAACAAGGGGAAAACTACGGTCTCAGCAAGGAGTCCTGGTTGTTGGAGCCTCAGTTTTCCCTCTGTGCCTCAGTCAGATCACTGCCCCTAACACACACACACACACACACACACACACACACAGAGCCTTTCTACTTCAGTTCTTATACTGTCCCCTCCTAGAATCTTGCTCTTCCTCCATCTTCCCATACGCCTTCACCGGGGTACTATTCAATCTTCAACCTCAGCTTAGCTGTGATTTTCTTAGTATTCCATGATCTTTTAACATGAGGTAAACCCCTTCTATAACACACTTTTCAAAACTGATTGATCAATACATTTTCATCCAACATCTGCACTTATCCCCAAATAAATTTTAAATACCAAGAATCATAATCCTGGTGCTCTTATTCTGAACCACTTCTGCCTAGAATGGCACCTGGCATGTAAGTGGGGCTCAATAAATACTTGTTGATTAGTAAGAGAATGTGTACACAGCAATTCATCAGAAGTAAGAGAGGGTTATAGGTATAGCTCAGTGGTAGAGCACTTTCCTAGAATACTTAAAGAGTACTAGGTTGATCCCAAGCACCTCAAAATAAAACAAAACATGGAGCAAAAGGAAGTCTTTGCTCCATAAACCACACTTCATTCTCTAATAAATCTTTAAACATTCCTCAAGCATCTCTCATTAAAAATAAAAACAAGGGAATGAAGGTACAATTTAGCTCAAGGACAGAGAGCTTGCCTAACATGCCTAAGGCTTTCAGTTTGATCTTCTGCTCCACAAAATAAAAAATAAAATAAAATAAAAAAAACCAGAAAAAATACTTGAACAAGAGCAAAAACTTCTCAACTAAATTCTCTTGTAATTATCTTCCCTCCTTGGCTTCACAGTTAAGATTCTTCAAAGTATGGTCTGTATTCTGCTCTCATTATCTCTATTATCTTACTTCTCTCTTCACTACATTCTGGCTTCAATCCTCTCCAGCTAAAATAACTCTTCACAACTCATGCAATCTAGCGGACACTTCTTAATAATCTTAACATTTGAAAACTCTACAGCACTAGACAATTTTATCAACTTTCCCTGGCTAGAGTCCCCACATCTAACTAACCTTCCAAGTATTCTAACTTCTGCTTCAACTATTACTTATATACATCAATGACTCCTGTATCTATCACCAGTTTACCTCTTTCTCCTGCATTCCAAACAGATCAAAATATTCATCTGTTCATTTGTTCCTGTAAGATACTTTACCTCTATATATCCAAACCTGAACTGACCTCTTCCTTTGTACTCCTTGCCAAGGCCACAAACTGGGGAAGGATCTAGACCAGTGGTGATGAACCTACAGCACACATGCCTCACTGGGCTGTTTGTATCATGGAAAGCTCTAAAAGGTTTGCCATCGTTCACCTAGACTCTCCATGTTTCCAAACTTAGCCACTAACCAAATCAACCACCATTCAGTTCTAAAAGGGGTGATCAAAAAAACACAAAGGATTAAAACAATTATTATTGGGCCAGGTATTTAGCTCAATGGTTCCAGCATCTGCCTGGCAAGCGCAAGATATCAAGCTCGATCCCTGACACCACATTGCACAGTGCCAGGAGAGGTGGTTTACACCTGCAATCCCAGCACTCAGAAGGCAGATGCAGGAGGATTACTGTGAGTTCGAGGCTAGCCTGGGCTACATAGTGAGTTCAGGGCCAGTCTGAACTACAAAATGAGACCTTGTTTCAATAAATAAATAAATAAATAAATTATTATTATTACAGTAAAGGACTCATCGCCAAGATTGATGGGATAAATGTGCTCCAAGTGAGGGAGAGTATTTTCTTATGATTTTTTTAAGACAATGTATCTTTTACTGTAGTGTTTTAATTTAACCATTAACTGTAATTTTTACCATCTCTGACCAGAAAACATTTTTGGCAATTTATGGCAAATAAAAAATTAGTGTGTCTTCATCCACCTTCTTCACAGGATCTGGCACAATATAATTTTTGCCTATTCCACAAATTCAATATAATAATCAAAGGTAAATACTTTTAATCCATTCAGAACATCGAGGCAGCTACAAAAGCACAAGGAAAGATATTTGAAATGAGTCCAGTACTGCTTCAAAGAACAAGTTGGGTGTGGTGGTAGTCTACACTATCAGCATTCAGGAGGCTGAAGCAAAAGAATTACCATAAATTCAAGGCCAGCCTGGGCTACACAGTGAATTCAAGACAAGCTTTAACTATACAACAAGACCCTACCTCAAAAACTTTTTTTTTTGAGACAGGGTCTTGTTTTGTAGTCGTTCAGGCTGGCCCTGAGCTCAGCCTTAAAATCACATCACAGCAATCTTCCTGCCTCTGTCTCCCAAGTGCTGGGATTATAGGCCTGAGCCACCACACCTGGCACTGTGGTATGTGGTACTGATTGCTTATGGGTGAGTCTCCACATCCAGTATTTTTGTATATGGTTACCAGGGATCGAACCTGGGCCCTTGCACTTGTAAAACAGGTGCTGGAACCACTGAGCTAAATCCCCAGCCCTTGAAAACATTTTTTTAAAAAGAAAGAAAAGGAAATAAAAGAAAATGGCAGAAACAGTGGACTAAGTAAGTTCAAAGTAATGGGCTTAGAGATTTAGCTCAATGCCAAGCACAAGGTCCTGAGTTTGATCCCCTGTACAAAAAAAAAAGAGTGAGAGAATATTCTGAGGAGGATTGATAGCAATGTGTCTTTTACTATAACAATTTTAACATCCACTGTATTTTTTGATCACATCATATATTCCTAGCTTTCTTTTTCACACCTCCACTATCTCTCTCTATCTTAGTCTATGCCTACAACCTACCTCCACTACCTCCATTCTTGCCCAGCTTCCATCTAAATTCAGATGGCCAAAATTACTGGTTCTAAGAACAAATCTGTTATTCACTTGCTGAAAATCAATCAATGGTTCCTCAGTGTTTTCACAATGAAGCTCAAACTCTTCAGCATGGCATAAAGTTTATGATCTGCTCACTTTCTGCTTCACTGGTTTTACCTCCCATCACTGCCCCTCTTTACATTATAAATATCAGCATACCAAACTTCTTGCACTTTCCCAATAACATCCGGTTCTTTCTCACAGTGCCCTCTATCTAAACTGTCCCTTCCATCTTGCAAATTCCTAGTCATATTTCAAGACTTAACTCTGCAGTCTCTAAGAAGCCTTCCTTGCCCACCAGCCCAAATGAGATCTACCTCCCCTTTGGCCCCTTCACCACTATATACACAGTCCACCAAAAATTGTTTACACACACTTCAGGAAAAGAAAAACTATATGATGTTTTTCAACAGATGGTGTTATTCTCAGATGGGGAATCTCTAGAGGATTTGAGTATCGCAGAAAACCTATGACACCCCCAGGCCTTAGAGAAGAACCTGAAAATACATGGTCAGCAGCAATATCAATGACTAAGGTTACCCAAGAAGCAGTTCACCATATTAATAAATCTCTGGAAACTAATGGACACCACCTTGTGTACTTCTTGTTATTGAAAAAGTAACAAAAGTAATTTGTATAATCTCGTGATGCCTCAATAAGTTTAGTATAAAGATATTTATATATGTTTTTCTTTTCCTGTTATATACATTTTTTGTGTACAACACCATAAGACTTATGACACCACAACTGCTGGTTTCACTTGTCTGTTCCACTAGTAAATTATATTTCATTCACGTATCTTCAACACCCAGCACAGCATTTGGCACACAACTGGCACTAGTAAATGCATGCACTGGCACTAACAAATGGATAAATATATTTAAGATAAAGAAAAAAGCTGAATTGGGCTTAGTGGTATTTATAATGCTTGTAACACCAACTATTCAGGAAGAAAAGGCAGGAGTTGTCACAAGTTCAAGCCCAACCTGGGCAATTTAGTGATGTTGGAACACTTGCCTAGCATGTACAAAGCCCTAGATTCAATCCTGCAAACCATCGAAACAAAAGAAAGCAAGCTGGCTTACTGTCTTTCGTAATGGCTTGGAACGGATGGCAAGACCGTCCATGTAGTCCTCCAGTTTGAACTTGTAAGTAACCTGCAGCTTCTGAAGCAAACTATCAAAGAAGTCACTACCCTGTAAAGAAAAAAAAAGTAAGATCTAGTGGAATCAATCTATTCTTGATCCAACCTACCCATCAGAACCCAGGGCAAATGACCCTTTCATAGTTCTCAGTTCTCACATAGTCTATGTAAAGGGTGGCACATACTGAACACAAGATAAATTCATCATTTAAGCCTTTCCATAGTTTTAAAGATATGAACATACACATATATATTCTCTCCCCCACACTCAGCCCAAGGAATTCAGAAAGCTTTCAGGCTGAAAACTAATTTCAATTGATAAGTTATGGTCCTAAGGAAGCACCACAGGAGATTAGGCCTGAATTCATGAAAACTATCAAATGTTTTATCAATGTTCTGTTCCATAACCCAGTAGCTCCAGTGGTAGAAACTCACCACAACCAGAGGATGCTAAAGCTTTTATCCTGAATACTAAAAGGTGATGCCTTACCTCATCCAAGAGCTCCAAAAGTCTGTTCCGAATCTGCTCTGGGTTGTCAACATTTGGATCCTTCAGAAGCTGTCTGAACTTCTCAATCACCTGATAGAAAGCATTCTTCCACAGGATCTGATCCACATTCTGATTATCAGAGAACTCAATATCTAATAGAATACAACGTTCATACAACTGCAGCAGTTCAGCTCTGAAACAAAATACATGCAACTTCTAGCTCCATGTACACCACAGGAAGACCCAAGATCTGAGCTTCTTAAACCACCTTTCTTGGAAAGAAATACAAAAAATGACCAAGTACATACCCTACTCAAGTTAGTTTCCATCCTACTCAGCAGAATGTCATTATAAAGATAGTTAAGTCTACGATAACAGTGTTTTTCCCCCATATGTCCTCACCTAAACTCAACAGCTGAAATTAAATTTCACTGCAAGTTATATGTTGTTCATTTCTTGGCATGCTAGAAAGTCTTTCCTTTTCAGAATTTCAAGCTCCCCTAAAGATTTTTCTTTTTAAATAAAAAGTAGCACGCATACTAATTTCTAAGACTAAAATAAAGCTCGTGTTCTTTATCCAACAAACTCTCCCCTACAAGTCAATGTGTGGCCAGGGATTTAGCTCAGTGCTTCCTGCATCTGCCTGGCAAGTGCAAGGTCCCAAGTTCGATCCCTGGTACCACATACCACAGTGACAGGCGTGGTCCACGGCACACGCCTGTAATCTCAACACTCAGTACTACATATCATAATGCCAGGCATGATGGCTCACACCTGTAATCCCAGAACTTCAGAAGCAGAGGTAGGAGGATTGCTGAGTTTGAGGCTTGCCTAGGCTACATAGTGAGCTCAGGGCCAGCCTGAACTACAAAGTGAGACCCTGTCTCAAAAAAAAAAGTCAATGTGGGAGATTAGTGATGTGGCTTGGTGGTGAGTGCTTGACCAACATATCCAAGACCTTAGTTTTGATCCCCAGCTTCCTGAATGAAAGAGGAGATCAATGTGAAAGAGAAATAATACCATGGCTCACCTAAAAATGTCTACTATCCTCAGCCATAAGAGCCTACACACTTCCATCTTATCCCTACTTCCCTCTAGCTAGGACACAATGCACCATACCTGAGTTGAGCCATCTTCTCCATGCCCTCGGTACTGATGCGGTCCCTGGAAAGTAGGTTGCTGAGCTGTAGTTCCTGGTTGTCAGCCACTCGGAGAAGCCTATGTAACTCCTGTTGCTGCATGTTCCTCATGTGCTGCTCTATCTCCTCAGGGCTCATGGTGCTGGCAGGGAGCGGGCTACATACATACTGTCCTGGTGGAGTTGGGTAGCCTGGGTAGTAAGGCCCTGGGTATACACCATTTGTAGGGCCTACTGGGTACTGCAGAGGGCTATAGCCTGTATAGGGATACTGGGAGGCAGGACCTGGTGTCCGGGGGTAATAGTAGGGGTTGTCAGAATTTTGAAACTTATAGTAAGATGCTTGGGCCTGACGTGAGTCACCCCAAGATGTAGGGCTGACTTCATCATCAGTATCCAAAAAATGTAGCTGGGGTGCCTGGCTCTTTAGAGCAGGTTTCTGATCAGGATTATTTGGGTCCCACAGTCGGCGGGTGGTGCCTCCACGGCCCCAGCTCCGAGATCCCTTACTACCAGATCCAAATAAAAGCCGAGGTCCCAAAGGTGTAGATTCTGGAGAACCTGCTGAACTGACAGATAGGGCAGTATGGGCAGGCAGAATAAGAATGCCACGCCCCCGACCCCGAAGTTCTTGTTTCAGGTTTGTGGACTCCTTCTCAGAGCCTCTGCCCTCACTGCTCAGACTTCTGTCAGGCTTTACTCTATCCACATCTTCCCTGGCTGACCTCACCAAGGAGGAGTCTTTGTTCATGATTTCTGCATCAAAAGTGACACGCAGAGTGCCTCGATTCTCTTTACCATTGCTTTTCTGCTCGTCCTCCCCACGCCCAGACCAACTTCTTTCTGCATGTTTCCTCCTTTCTGAGCTCCTCCTGGGCCCCAATTCATCAGGCTCATCCATCCTGTCATCATCTAGGGAATCAGTTGAGGACAGAGATACTTGCTTCTTCAGTCGTGGCCTCTCTTTGGTCCGATCCTGTCTGCGGCGGCGGCACACATTATCAGTCAGGCCAGCTCCTTCACCACTGTTGTTACTACCAGCTGAGCTAGTACTGCAAGTTCGGTAGCGGTTCCTTCGCTTATCTGAGCGGGAGTAGCGTTTTGCGGAACCTACCTTCCCCTGGACCGTGTCATCATTCATTTTCTTGGTCCCCTCCCCCCTTTCAATCCTCTTTCCTTTTTCTCCCTTTGAAGCCTTTATTCTGTCACTCTTTTGGCTCTTTTCTGTTTCAGTTTTGTCTGGTTTACTCACAACTTCCTCTTTCACAGCATTTCTCCTACACTCATCTTCTATTACTTTCAGTTGTTCTACTTGGTTAAGGACCTCTTCCTCATCCACTCGGCTAGTTGACTCTTTGTTAACAGTTTGCAAACGCCGTCCTGGCTGGTAAATCTGTAGATCTGGTTTCTTTGCTCTTTTGATGATTTTTAGACTTCGATCCTCTTGTCCAGCAGCCCTATGCAAAGTTTCTTGTCCTTGATTATTTTCTAGGTCTACAGAGCCATTTTGCTGTTGGCTGTCTAGCTCCTTACAGGCATCTTTACTGAGCTGTGTACCATTTCCAACAGCAGAAGAATCTCTATCATTAACAAGTTCATCTTTAAATTCCTCGTTCTCAGTGGGTTCCTTGATTTTAGGTCTGTTCCTTAGTCGAGAAAGACCAGGCTTATAAATTTCCAGATCTGGACGTCTGTTATCTTTGCGCTGCCTGGGCTCCTTTAATTCCTTCATGTTTTCTGTTACATTGGGGAGAAGATTAAGGAGGAAAAAGCAGAAAAAAGAATAGAGGAGGAAGAAGGAAGAAAACTGTCATTCTGGTTAAGTAACAGAAAGTCATGCAAGCATACATATCCAAATCCTAATGGTGGTCAAGGAAGGTTTCTATAAAAGCAGAAATCTGGGATTTATAGTATTTGTTCAGCAACTGGCAAGGCTAAGAATTTAATTGTGTTAGACCTATCTACATTTAGGCTAAGGGAATAGAGGGGAAAAAATCTGTTTTCTCAGGTTACTCAAGTTGTATTCATGTTCAGATTCCCAAGACTCCAAACTACCTCAAGACCCCAAACTACCTCATTATTGGCAAAATAAAAGATCCCTAACATTTATAGCAATACACTATTTTCTGTTTAAAGCCTCTAAATCCAGTCTTTCCAGGGTGTTTTAATCCTGGATTTGTGTGTGAGTATGGCTTGCTTATGTCAGGCAAAGACTCTGTAATTAAGCTATATACCCAGCCCTTCATATTTTAAGACAGTTTCTCCTTAAATTGCCCTAGCTTACTTCAAACTTGGGATCATCCTGGTTTAGTCTCCTGAGTATCTAGGATTACAGGCATTCTCCACCATGCCTACCAAGCTAACTTTTTTTAAGCTATTTGTGGGGGTTAGAGGTGTAATACCTAGTAGCAGAGTACACATTATCCCAGTTTACTTAAAACTTGGGATTGTCTTGTTTTGGTCTCCTGAGGATCTAGGATTACAGGCATTCTCCACCATGCCTAGCAAGCTGACTGTTTTTAATCTATTAGGAGAGGGTCAGAGGTGTAATACCGAGTAGGAGAGTACACACGCATGAGACACTGGGTTTGATTCCTAGCACTGCAAAGGGAAGAAAACTGAGAGAAAGAAGGGTATGCATAACAATTCAGTCTTGAACGTCTCTGGAGAAAGCCTATGAATTTGACCAAGACAATCCTCTTCTTTAGGATACATATTACCCAATCACTTACTTCCTAGGGAAGCAAACACAAAGCAGTTCCTTTTTTGTTCAGCTCCACTCATCCTCACCTATTCTGCACCAGTATTGTAACAATGTTGTAACAGCAGCCAGCAGAGTTGTTTCAAGAAAATACTGCTCCAAAATAGCATCATTAGAATACTGAGACTGCTACTATGATGATAGAACAAAAGAAAACAGTTCCATAGAAGAGCTTTCCCTAAACACTGATGGAAGGATTACTACATGCTCTCAAAATACCAAGGACTGGGACACTCAAAAATAAGAGGCCAAGACTTTAGAAACCTCCAGGCTCAATAATCTTACTGAATGACAAACTGAGTATGTGTTTTATATGTACTCATTAAAAGGAAGACAACTCCTAGGCATAGTGGCACACACCTGTGATTCCAGCACTTGGGAAGCTAAGGCTGGATGATCACCACATTTGAAGTCAGCCTGGGTTATGTACTGAGTTCAAGGCTAGCCTAAAATATTATATAATGAGACTCCTATCTCAAAAAAAAAAAAAAAAAAAAAAAACAGGAAGACAACTGTAAGTTACCCTTAAACATTTCAATAGGAATGTAACAGAAAATTTGTGAGAATATTATAAAGTCTCAAAATAAAATGTTATATCTAATCCTAGTACTGTACTATAAACACAAATGCAAACATGCCCATAGCAGGTATAAATGCTTTAATACTTATACCCACTTTTTGCAGGTGTAACAAAAAAGAAAAAGAAATTGAAATTTAAGATAGTGCTTCAGTATTTCAGAAGTTTAAGACTCTCCAAATATGAACAAAGATAAAGAAGTTTAACCTCAGAACTCATAATCTTTGGGACTTGGGTTTGTAGGGAGAAAAGAAAAGTTAGAAGAGATACTTTTCGTTCCTTTTTTCTTTTTAGAAGTGATACTACTACGATACTTTGTAGAATAGATTCAAACAGCTTGGATAATCCAGCGTAAATTATGAATCGGATTCCCGCAACATTAGGGAAGGAATCTATCACCTCTATCATTCTACATAACTCTACAGCCTACCAAAGGGGAGGTGAGACACAAGTCTTTCTTGGAACTTTCCTGACACGGCTAGAGACTTTAAAATTAACTGGCAAACTGAACACTTTGATTAAAAAGGAAAATTAATTAATTAAATGGGAAAATACTCTACTCCCTCACATACTAATGTTAAAAGAAAGTAGTCAGCTCCCTGAGGTCCTGGACCACTCCACCGGCGCAGCTTTCAGAAACCTGCCTTGGAAAACTTCAGAAAGGAAGTCCCAGCCCGTCAAATCTTTCCCCTCAGTTTCCCCTGCCCCTTCTGTCCGATGCCAATCAGATGAAGGGAGAGGCCCGCGGAGAGCGCCTTCGGTAATAATAAAGCTCAAGGCCTCTACCAGACCTCGGCACCCATTCTGTTCGCGTCTCCCAATGACTGCGAATCCACGGGCTGATCTGAGGGAGCTGGGGCAAAAGGAACAGTCACTGTCCCGGTGAGAAAGAGGGTGGAGACAGGAACTCAGGCAGGCTCTCTCGGAGGGAGCAAGCAGGAGCCAAACACAGCACCAGCACCAGCCCCAGCCTGGTAGGATAGCCAGGGGCCTGGCCGCCGCTCCCGCCCCCACTGTTGGGGGAAGGGGCGGGGGCTCGGGAGCGCCTCGGACGGGGCGGGGAGGAGGCCAAGGAGGCGGGGCGGGAAGGCCCGGCCCAGGAGCTGGGCGGCGCGACTCACCTCTGCTCCCGGCCTGAGGAGCCAGAGTGGCCAGGATCCCTCGCAGCTCCGACGCAGAGATCCGCACACGCTCCAACCCCTCCGCCATCTTCGCGGCTGCTGCTACAGCTGCGGCGACTCCGCCACCGCCGCGCGCAGCCAGGAAACCACGACGGACGGGAGGCGCGCGCTCACACACTCCCACCCTTTTCCCCGCCCCTTTTCTCCTGCCCTCCCCTAACGACGGTGGCCGTACTGGGAGGAAAAGCGCTGAACGCACGTTCCGGAGAGGCAATGCTGGGGCATGAGCCCTGGGTGCGAGAGGCGGGCGCTGCGCGTGCGCAGAAGTATAATCGGGAAAAGTATACTGAGGCTGGAGGTGGAGGATCGGCGCGGTGAGGTGAGGTGAGGTGAGGAGAGCAGGTGAGAACCCTGGTCAAACCAGGTGGGTGTTCGCGGTCGTCCTGCGGTGGTTGCGGCCGAGGACACTGATGTTGGTCTAAATCTTGGGTTGGAGGAGACACCCTACAATTCGGCCTACGGTTGTCGTAGGCCAAGGTCTCCCCGCCATAGCCTCAGGCTTTTGTTTGAGGCTCTTAAAGATCTTATAATCCTAGATCCCCATTGTAAGAAAAGGAATAGTATTGTCAACGGTACACAGAATCAGTCTTTCTTTTTTCAAACTACATTCCCACGATTCTTCACACACTCACACACACACACACACACACACACGTACGTATTGGCTTGTGCTAAGAGGAGCTGCGTGAAAGTAAAGCAGAAGGTATTCTAAGTAGATTTGAGAATTTCCGTATCATTGTGGATTCTTGAAAAATTACTGTTGTAGATCATAGGTTGATTTTTTTTTTCTTTCCATTGTTAAAATTTAACTACAGTGCCGAGCACTGCTACGTACACCTGTAATCCCTGGAGGGTTGTCCCAAATTGGAGGCTAGCCTGAGCTACATATGAGAATCTGTCTCAAAAAAAATTAACTACACCATGAGCTGGGGAGGTAGCTCAGTAATAGAGTGCTTGCCTAGCATGTACAAGGCCTTGGTTTCCATTCGCAGCACCTAAATAAATAAATAGTCATTCGCAGCACCTACATAAATAAATAAATAAATGAAGAATAAATATTTAACTACGCCAGAACACTTTACCTTTTCTTGACCATGAACTATTAAAAATGGTGGAATGGGGAAACTGCGCCTGCCAAGGCTGCCTGCCTCCACCTGTTGCTCTTTGCTAGTCCTGTACAGTCCGCTGGACTTCTAAACCCTCAAGTGATATTTACCAATACTTCCTTAGTTAAGCATAAGAGATCTGGACAACCTCATGGAAATCATTCAGTCCCTCTTATGTGACAGACACTTCACTATCAGAATGTGGAGAGATTCAACAGTTTCAAAGGGAAATGATTTCAGTGGCCAGAGCAGATGCAGTCATTTCCAACAGACTGGAGAACACTAGAAAGGAATATTAAAAACGAATTCCTATTCAGACTGACCAGGGTGGCACATGTCTGTAAACTCAGCATTGAAGAGACTGAAGCAAGAGGAATCTGAGTTGTAGGCTACCCTGGGATATATAGTGAGACCCTGTCTCAAAAAAAAAAAACCAAAAACTTTATGTATATATTGTTATAACACTCTTCAGAATTTATTGACACGTCTTTTCCTTTGAAAAGCTACTTGCAGAACGGTGTATAGTCTGATTCTGTGTACAGCAAAACTACTCTATTATATATACAAATTTTTATATGAATACATTTTTAAAGTTATGAAGAAATACATACCGAACATTTTAAAATGGTTAGCTTTGTGGAAGAGAAGGGATTAGATGGTAGAAAGTGCAGGCTTGGGCCAGGGATTTAGCTCAAGTGGTACTGCACCAACCTTGGAAGCACAAAGGCCTGAGTTTAATCCCCAGTACTGCCAAAAAAAAAGAAAGAAAATGTAGGCTTTGTGCACGAATGTAATATTTAAATTCCTAAAATAAGTAGTTAAATATTATGTGGCCGAACAATACAGCAGATTTGTTTTTATAATCTAAAACAGTAAACCAGATGTGATGGTCTGTGCCTGTAATCCCAGCACTCTGGGAGGCTGAGGCAGAAGGATTGTGAGTTTGAGTCCAACCTTGTCAATTTAATGACTTAGGGAGATACTGTCTCAAAATAAAAAATGAAGGGTTAGGCTGGGGATTTAGCTCAGTGGTTCCCAACACCTGCCTTGCAAGCACAAGGTCTTGAGTTCAGTCCCTGGAACTACATACAACAGTGCTTGGTGTGGTGACTCACACCCACGAGCAATCAGTACCACCTACCACAGTTTTGGGCATAGTGGCTCACATCTGTAATCCCAGCGCTGGGAAGGTAGAGGCAGGAGGATTGCTGTGAGTTCGAGGCTTGCTTGGACTACATAGTGAGGTCAGTGCCAGCCTGAATTACAAAGCGAGACCTTGTCTCAAAAAAAATAAAATAAAGGTTGAGGGTATAGCTCAGTGTGAAGGCTCTGGGCAATTCCATTCTCAGTACTAAAAAACCCCAGAATCTATGATACATCATTTATCAGTGCTGAGGAACATTTGTTTGTAACTGTAAGTACTTATATTATTAAAAATTAAAAAGATGCAAGC
>PVIR01023731.1:0-26921 GCA_004026965.1 Petromus typicus
GGGGGGGGGGAGAGCAATGAAAATTAAGAGCTGTGGCGTGGTGTACCAAGTCCCTCCAGAGGAATGTGATCACTATGTACTGCGAATGCATAGTAACAAGAACAGCAATTTAAAAAATAAAAAGACAAATAAAATGAACTGATAATAGATTTTCTAGAGCAGCAGAAAGCACTTTAGCGCCCCATCGACATTGCAGAAGGGCTTTGATTTTTCCACGCCCTGCTGCCCTGCTCAGGCGCTGTACTTTCTGGGTTGGGGGGTAGGTTTGTTTGTGTTGGGCGGTCGCCATCTGAATGACTGTGCTGAGCACGTCTCCATGCTTTGTGGGAGGCGGCTGGCCTTTTTCAGCAGGAGCATGGATGTCTGCCAGTCTCTAGTTGCACAATTCCAGGTCTTATCTTGCGGGCACCTAGCCCCGAAGATAAGAGGGCTATCTTTAGCCCAGGGGCTGAGAAAGAAAGGTCAAGAGCTTGCCAAGGTCAAAGGCTGCGCAGCCAAAACTGAACCTTTTTTTTGAGACAGGTCTCACTGTGTAGTTCAGGGTGGCTTTGAACTCAGAATATTGCCAAGGCTGGTCTCAAACTCGCAGCAATCCTCCTGCCTCAGCCTCCTGAGTGCTGGGATGACAGGCGCGCGCCACCACGCCTGAGTTATGTCTGTTTTAAATGACACGCGTATAACGCTTAACTGAATACCAGGCACCGTTCTTATTTAACCCGTACATCGACCCCGAGGTCGGCACTATTCAGGCCTTTATATTACTGAAGAAAAAAAGCAAGACAGAGAAGTAAAGTATCACAAGCAGTGAGTGGTATAGCAGTGATTGAAGACCAATACAACTGACTTAAGGTTTCATTTTGTTAATAAGATGTACTTATGTTTGTTGTGTGAATCCCACGTAGAACGTTAGCTCAAGAAGCCCGTTCCCTGGGTCGCCTCTAAAACCGCACCCCAGAAGAACCCCCCACTGGACCACCGAGAAATCGTTCTAGTGGCGCAGCTGCCGCCCAACCTGCGCAGGCGCACCATACAGCCCTCCGGACACGCCCCTCCCCGCTAATTGGTCTCATTGATGACTGACGGACGACTGACGCAGGCGCACCGGGCCTGGTCCGCGCTTCCTCCATTCTGAGACACGCCCTTCCCTATGCTTATAGGACATCTCTAATGACTGACGGAGACAAAAGCCAATGAAAGCTACGTTCTCTGGGTCAGGGAGAGCCCCAGGTTCAGACGAATTTGCGCGGGTTTGGTCTTGGCGTAGGTATGGCGGCTTTCCGTGATATTGAGGAGGTGAGCCAGGGGCTGCTGAGTCTGCTGGGCACTAACCATGCCCAGGCGCAGCAGCGACGGCTCCTGAGGCGCCACGAGCAGATCCTGGAGCGGCTGCTGGAGATGCAGGACGGCGCGGAGCAGCGGCTCCGGGGTGAGGGCGGGAGCGGGGCGCGGGCCGCCTCCCGCCGGGCTTCTGGCTGCGGATGTGAGAGCTCTGCGAGCCGGGGTTGGGATCTGGGCCTGTTTCCTTAGCTGTCGTGGGTCTGCGCTTTCCTCCTGAGGTTGTAGAGCTGTTACCTGATGTCAGCCTGGCGCTGGGGGCATCGGGGACTGAACAGAATCTCAGTTCTCAGGCAGCTGACACGCCGGCGGGTGACAGAGGAGACAGGAGAAAGAAAAACGCCAGTGTCCCGAGGCCAAGGAGACAAACTGGGTTTTGTAACTAGGATTGGTAACCCGTAGGAAATAAGGCCAGCCAGGAGTTCTGCAAAGATTGTTGAAGCAAAAACGCGAAGAGATGGTGGCGCTCACCTGCCATCCCCCTGGAGAGGCTGAAACAGGAGGGTCCCTGGGAGCTCGAGGCCAGCCTGGACTACATAAGGAGACCCTGTCTTAAAAAAAAAAAAAAAAATCCAACCAAAGCAAATCAGGACAAAGCAAAGAACCCTGGAGGAGGTAAGGGAGTCAGGGCTACCATGAGGATTTAAAAAACTGGTGTGTGCAGGGGGCAGTGGTGCGTGGCCTGTAATCCTGGCACTCGGGAGGCAGAAGCAGGAGGATTGCCGAGAGTTCAAAGCCAGCCTGAGCTGCAGAGTGAGTTTAGGGCCAGTCTGAACTACAAAGGGAGACACTGTCACAGTCAGTCAGTCAATCAGTGAATCAAAACTGGTGTGGGTAAAGGGGTTCATGCTTTAGGTAGAAAATATGGGATAAATAGTACTGTGTTCACTGGATCCAAGATGCCGCTGAATGTAAAACGTAAAGGTTAGAGAGAAGAAGCTAATATCTATCTGAATGGGGAGTGCCTCTCAGTAGTAAGCACTTACCTAATGTACAAGGCCCTAGGTTCCATCTCCAGCACTGGGAGGAGAAAAAGACTGAAATGATTATCGCTATCATTATCATTATTATTATTATTATTATTACTGTTATCATTGGCAGTAGGGCTGGAACCCAGGCCCTTGCCCACACCAGGCATATGCTTTATGACTGAGCCACATCCCCCAACCATTTGTTAACATTTTGTAACAGGCGCTCACTAAGTTGCCCGGGGTGGACTCGCACCTGTGATCCTCCTGCCTCAGCCTCCTGAGTAGCTATGATTTGGGGCGTGCATGACCCTGCCTAGCTTTCGGCCATTTGTAAGCCTGTAGTTTGATGGCATTAAGCACAATCATAAGGCTGAGCAGCCATCACTCTAGAATGTTTGCTTCTGCCCAAACTAAACCTCTGTCCTCCTTAAACACCACCATTTCCCCAAACCCTTGCCCCCACCATTCTACTTTTGTTGTTGTTTGTTTGTATTTGTTTTTTGAGACAGGGTCTTACAATGTGACCCAGGCTAATTGTAAAGTCTTGATGACTCTCCTGCCTCAGCCTTCCAAGTGGTGGGAACATGTAGTCTCTGATTTTCTTGTGGGTGGGGTATTTATTTTGTTTTTCTTAGACAGGCTTTCTGCGTAGCCCAGACAGACCACCTCAAACTCCTGAGAACCCTCCTGCCTCAGCCTCCCAAGCGCCATCATATGTGGCTTTTTATTTTTTCTGCTTTTTTTTTGCCTGAGGGGTTGAACTCGGGACCTTGCACTTTCGAGGTAGGCACTGGGTCCACTGAGCTAAATAAGGTCCCCAGCCTTATTTTTTATTTTGAGACAGAGTCTCACTGGTAGCTCAACGGGCATCAAACTCAGGATCCTCCGACCTCAGCCCCCTGAGTATGGGATTGCAGATGTGCACCGCTGCCCTCAGCGTACTTGGGGATCTCAGGGCGGGGTTCAGGGGTTTCTGGTCAGAGGAGCATGGGGCCGGCCGTGGTGGAGTGAGAAGGCGGCCTGGGACGGCCTCTGAGGACAGGCTGGGGGAGGAAGTGTGTGTCCAGGCGGTGAGTCTGAAGGTGCTGCCAGGGGCGAGGGGCCGAGGCAGGAGGAGCCCAGGAGTCGGAGACCAGCCTGAGCACACGCTGTCACCCTGTCCACCTCCCCTCCAGAGTAGCCGAGGGCCTCGGGGGCGCCGGGGAGGCTGGGAGGCCGGGGAGCCTTGGCTGCTGACGTGACTAGTGAGTAGGGAGAGCAGACAGGTTGGCAGGTGCAGACAGACGGGAGTAGGTGGGCCGGGGGGGACAGAGGACACACAGGAGGAGGCGAGCAGCCTCAGAGCTGCACACGGAGAGTTGACACTGAGCCCTGCCTAGCCTTCCTGCTGCCACTTTTGGTGCCCACACTGGCATCCATCCAGGGCCTCTGGCATTTGAGGCTAGTGCTGTGCCACTGAGCTTCCTCCTCCGCCTTTTAAATTTTATTTTAGACCTGTCTCACCCTGTCCCCCAGGCTGGCCTGGGTCTTGAGACCCTCCTGCCTCAGCCCCCCACACTGCACCACCCCCTCTAGTTTGTAGACTGCTAACTCTTGTCAGTTAAGATGAGGTGTTCTCAGAGGCTTTATTTATTTTGAGACAGGGTCTCACTTTGTAGTTCAGGCTGGCCCTGAGCTCAGCCTCCAACTCACATCACAGCAATCCTCCCGCCTCTGCCTCCCGAGTGCTGGGATGACAGGCGTGGGCCACCACGCCCAGCACTGTGGGGTGTACTTACCCTGGATTGAACTCAGGACCTTGCACTTGTTAAGCAGGTGCCAGAACCACTGAGCTAAGTCTCTGGCCCCCAGTTTTATTCTTCCAAGTGCATTTAAATGCGTGTGGGCCCCTTGATCTTCAATAGTGTTCCTGCAGGACTTTGTGGTCCACATTGGAACTGGGGCTGCAGATCGGATACTCTGATGTTGCCCGGCTGGCGACCCCTGTCCTCTGTGGGGCGTGGGGGCATGGGCCGAGGGAGCCTCCTTCTGTCCCCTACAGAGACACTGGCCATGGAGGAGAAGGTGGCCCAGAGCCTCCTGGACACTAAGGAGCGCGTGCATCAGGGTGGCGCGGAGCTACAGCAGCTGGAAGCGGAGCTCCATAAGGCTGGCGAGGAGGATGCGAGCCTGCAGGCCAGGCTGCTATATCCTTCAGGGCCAGGGCTAGCTTAGCATGGCTGGGGGGGGGAGGCTGGGTGTGGCAGTGCACTCGGGAGGCTGAGGCAGGAGAGTCACGGTGAGTTTGAGGCCAGCCTGGGCTGCACAGCGAGCCCCAGGCTCACACAACAACACAAAGGCCCTTGAGCCGATGCCCTGGGCCCAGAGCGTGGGAAACGGTTCGCTGTCCTTGCCAGGGCTGGGTCCTTAACGGCAGCGCACCCAGCTCACCCGGGAGCTGCAGGAGCTCAAGGAGCTGGAGGCGGAACTGGACAGACAGGAGAGAGAAGTGGACGAGGACACCACCGTCACCATCCCCGCCGCCGTGTGGGTGCCCTCAGCACGCGCATGCGCGGGGCTGGCCCGGGGCTCGCGTCCACCCAGGCGACCGTGTTTTCCCACTTTGCCATGTCTCCGTCCAGGTACGTGGCCCAGCTGTATCGGAGGATCAGTAAAATAGAGTGGGATTATGAGTGCGAGCCCGGGGCGATCCGCGGCAGTATCCTTCTCTGGAGAAATGTGCTTGTGCTGGGCGGGGGATGAGCGACCGCTGGGTACAACGCCGGAGGCCCCCGACTCCCTGGAGAACCGCTCAGGAGAACCGGCCGGAGCTGGGGTGCCTTTGCAGTAAAGGTGGAGCGCAGCCTTGAGCCTGCTGAGCAAGCACCCCACCACTGAGCTCCACCCCGTGCACGACCTTTATTTTTTCTCCAGACAGGGTCTCACAAAGTTTCTCAAGCTGGCCTCAGACTTAAATCCTCCTGCCTCAGCTTCCTGAATAGTTGAGATTCCAGACATGACCTAATTATCTTAAATTTTTAAAAGCTTGAGGCATTTAGCTTAGTGGTTCCATGTCCGCCTGGCAAGCCAAGGTCCCAAGTTCAAGCCCTGGTAAGCACATCCCATAATGCTGGATATGGTGTGGTTCATGCCTGTAATCCCAGTGCTTGGGAGGCAGAGGCAGGAGGATTGCTGTGAGTTCGAGGCTTGCCTGGGCTACGCGTAGTGATTTCAGGGCCAGCCTGAACTAAAAAAAATTTAAGAAACCTTGGCTTGTGGCTCTGTCCGACTCTAGCATGCGCAAGGCTGCAGTTTGAATCACCAGCACCACAAGTGCTCACCTGTCATCCCAGCAGTCTGGGAGGCTGAGGCAGGGGGAGCCCATGAACCAGTCCTCAGCTTAATGAAACCCTGTCTCCCCATAAGAACGGGAGGGGCAGAGCTCAGGGCGGAGGGGCGGAGCTCAGGACGGGAGGGGCGGAGCTCAGGGCGGGAGGGGCAGAGCTCAGGGCGGAGGGGCGGAGCTCAGGACGGGAGGGGCGGAGCTCAGGACGGGAGGGGCGGAGCTCAGGGCGGAGGGGCGGAGCTCAGGACGGGAGGGGCGGAGCTCAGGGCGGAGGGCGGCAGCAGCAGCGCAGAGGGGGAGGGGTGGGGAAGAGCTTCCCTGGGCGCCTGCCTGGCCGTGCCCACGCAGTTTTCCTTGCCTCCTCGCCTCTGCGTCACAGTCCATCATGGCCCCAGTGTGGCCCAGCCGGTCCACCTGGACAGCGCCCAGCTCTCCAAGCAGTTCGTCAGCGACTACCTCTGGAGCCTCGTGGGCACCGAGTGGTAGCCCAGGGCCGCGAGGGCCTCTCCACACAGCAGGCAGCGCCATGGAGGGTGGCAAGAGGCCGGGCGGTGGGATCGGGTTAGAGTCAAATGTTTGTGCCCGCCTGCCATCAGGAGGCTGAGGCAGGAGGGTGGTGGCGAGTTCGAGGCCAGCCTGGACTGTGTAGTGAGAGCCTGTATCAAAAGACAAAGGAAATAATGAAATGTTTGTACACACGGGATTCTTGGTGTCTCCTCCTCCCTGTCTTGGCCTCCGGTCGCGGACTGACTGGGAGCCCTCGGGGCTTTTCCACACCCAGGACCCAAAGTGCCCGTCGCAGTGGCGCAGGCTGGGATCCACGCACTGAGGAGGCTGAGGCAGGATGATTCAGAGTTCAGGGTCAGTCCGGACTACAGAGTGAGACGCTGTCTCAGACAACACAAACACTGACAGAATGTGGGAGGACAGATTCTGGGGTTTTGTGGGGTTTTTTGTTTTTGTTTTTTGAGACAAGGTCTCGCTTTTTGAGGTTTAGGCTGGCCCTGAGCTCAGCCTCGAATCCACAGCAGTCCTCCTGCCTCTGCCTCCCAAGCGCTGGGATGACGGGCCTGGGCCTCGTCAGATTCTCTTACGTGGCCCTGCCCATCCCACCGGCTCCCGAGAGCAGGTCTGGAGCCAGGGCAGCCCTCGTGCCGGCCCTGGTGACGCGGGCCGGGCAGCCCGTGTGCTGTGGCCGCCCCTGGCTTCCACCCCCAGATGCCAGTGCTCTTCACCCCTCCCTGTGCCCACAGGAAATACCTCAGCTGTTGCCAGTGCCTGAGACAAAGCCTCGCACGAGGCCAGCGTGGCATGGGCGCAGACTGGCTGAGTCCCTGCGGTCAACCCAGGGTCCTTCACACCGAGGTGGGGCTGGCAGCTTGCCCCTGCGATGGCAGTGCCAGGCGCCGGAGGAGGACGGGCCCCTGTGTTCGGGCAGACAGACCCTGAGTGCCAGGGAGAAGCAAGCAGCAGGCCAGGGTGCCCCGTGATGTGGGCAGGGCCAGGGCTGCCCCCCTCCCTCAAGATCCCAGCTGGCCAACCCCAGCACCAGCGCCTCAGTTTCTGAGGGGACTTGGGTCCCTGCAGCTGGCCTGGGAGCCTGCATGTGCCCTGTCCTGCCCCCCCCCCCCCCCGGGCGTCCCAGGGAGGAATGTGGCAGCCGGGAGCGGCCTGATCTCACTGCGGGGGGGAAAAGGCCCGGCGTGCCCGGGCTGTGACTCACCGCCCAGCCTGGCCGCAGCCTCCAGCCGGCCCCCCCGCCCCGCGCCCTCTTCCAGAGCTGCTGCCCCATCCCGGCTCTCGCATCTGGAGGCCAACTGAGCGCTCAGCATGGCCCCGTGGCCGCAGGGAGCTTCGGGTCTCACGCCTGTCATTCTAGCACTCGAGGCTGAGGCAGGAGGATCACTGGGTTCTCGGCCGGCCGGAACTACGCAGTGAGACCCTGTCACCAGAAGAAAAAAACTTCCCCAGTGTGCCACCGTTGTAGGTGTGACCTGGCCCTGTGACTGGTGGACGAGCGTCCCCTGTCGGGCCTCTGGTGCCCTCCCAGGTCACATCCAAGCTTCCCGGGGCATGGAGACCGGACTGGTCAGGACACCCACATCTGGAGTTCACCAAGCTGGGGAGAGGCCGGGGAACCTGCATAGTTGGTTTAGTTTGGCTTTTTTTTTTCTTTTGAGGGTCTCGCTTTGCAGTTCAGGCTGGTCCTGAGCTCAGCCTCAACCTCACAGCAGTCCTCCTGCCTCTGCCTCCCCTGTGCTGGGATGACAGGCGTGAGCCACCACGCCTTGCGTTGTTGTGTGTGGTTACTGGCGATTGGACCTGGGATCTTGAACCACTGAGCTAAATCCTGGTCCCTGGGTTGAGTTTTTTTTGATTCAGGATCTCACCATGTAGTCCCAGCTCTGGGAACTTCCTAGGTAGCCCAGGCTGGCTTCCAACTCACAGGGATCCTCCTGCCTCAGCCTCCAGAGTGATGGGATGGCTTGTGTGCCACCACAGCCCGTGTCTTCACTTGGTGGTGTGAGTGGAGTATGTGACCCTCCTGTAGGCGCCTCGTCCCTGTGACAGCTGCTAAGAGGTCAGAGGGAGCCCTGCTGGGTTCCCTGGCAGATGGGAAAACTGCGTCATGGAGGGTCAGGTTGTCGAAGGTTTCCTCTGAGACATCTATATGTATGTCTGTCAGTACAAATGAGCCCATTTCAGATGGGAATAAATGAGCCAGAGAAAAGAAAACCCCGGGGGGGGGGGCTCTCTGCAGGGGTCCCCAGGACCGAGGTGTCATTAGAACCCCAGGTGCAAGCCACAGCAAGGTCCCTGGAGAGGAGGCACCTTGATCAAGCCAGGCCTGCGTCCACTGTCAGGTGTGAGGAGGATTCCCAGGTCGAGCCTGCCGTGCACCTCCTGTGGGCACGGAACCAGGTCCTTTGACGGAAACACCTCCCCAGCCCCTCTTCATTTGTCAGTTGGAGATAGGGTTTTGCCAAATTCTCCAGGCTGAGCTAAACCCGTGACCCCCCTGCCTCAGCCTCCCAGGGTACCAGGATCACAGGTGCCCCTGTGCCCCGCTCCCATTGACCCCTTTACTGGTCACTGCAGCGGCCTGGCCTTCGCTCCCAGTGCGGCCACGCACAGCTACGCTCACACGGTGACCAGTCTAAGGAGGGCACCCGGGGGTCGGGAGGTAGAGGGGAGCGGAGCTGCGCCCCCCAGGCTTGGGGCGCTGCAGCCTGGAAAGTCCCGCTCAGCACCCAGCTGCTCCTCATCGGTCGTCATCACTGTGGAAAATCACCGCCCCCCACCGTGGGGACATCCGGGCCAGCTGCGGGGCGGGGCGGGGCGGGCGGGCCGGCAGCCTGGGCCCCGCTGACTCAGGCAGCTGTGGCGGGCGCGAGGGCGCTTTTATTTTGAGACAGGGTCTTGCTGTGCAGCTCAGGCCGGCTTTGAACTCATGGCGAGCCTCCCGCCGCACCGAGCCCAGTGCTGGGCTGCCCGTGTGCACCCCTCACTGGGTGATAGTCCGCGGTGCCCGCCCTCCGGCCACAGGGCTCCCCTGGCGCCCAGGCCACCAGCCGTTAGCCCGTTTGTCCTGTTTGCCGAGTGGCTGAGCATGCATCCGACCAATCGAGCAATTATTGGCAGGAGATGCCGGGTGGGCCGCTCGAATTTTGTTCCCGGAGGCGTTTTGGACCGTGCCCAGAATAGAGGGCAGAAGGCAGGAAGGCCAGGCCACCCTGTGGGCGCAGGGGACATGACAGGCCCAGGCAGGGATAATAAGCGTCAGATCGGTTTCCACGGGGGAAACTGAGGCTCCAGGGCCCCCAGAGGGTGGAGCAGAGGCAGGACCCACATGCAGAGCCTACTGGCTCCCCCAAGTCCCTGGTCCCCAGTGCCCTCCGCGGTGGGTGCTCCCGGGGGCGGTGCCCGGGCAGGCGGTGCCCGTCCCGGGTGGAGGTGGAGAGCCCCCCACCAGCCCCTGGTCTCCGTCCTGCCTCCCGACCCTTCGGAGGACTTCTGTAAGCACAGCCCTTGGCATCTGCCCTCTCAGGCCTGGCTCCTTCCCCCCGCCTGTGTCCCCGCGGTACTGCGCGGCGGAACTTCCTGTCACAGCACCGTGGGACGTCCACGGCGTCCCCGTGGATTCCCATTTGCCTGCTGTGGGCTCGTGGGTCGCTGCTGCTTTGGGCTGTTGTGAACATGGATGTGGGAACATCTGTTCAGGATCCTGCTTTTCGCCAAATGTGGTTGCACACACCTGTGATCCAAGCTATTCAGAAGGCGGAGGCAGGAAGGTTGCAAGTTCCAGCCCAGCCTGTGCAACTTAGTGAGACCTGGCTCAAATAAATAGAAGAGCCAGGGGTGTAGTTCAGTTTTCACTGAATTCGATCATCCAGAACCACCCCTAAAAAACAAAGCAAGCCAAGGATGGTGGCACATGCCTGTCGTCCCAGAACGTGACGCTGAGGCAGGAGGATCTGCATGAGTTTGAGGCCAGCCTGAGGTACATAATGACAACCTGTCTCAAAAAAGAAAAAAAAGGGACAAAGGAAAAAAAAAGTCCTGCTTTCAGTTCTTTTGTGTTTATCCAAAAGTGGAATTTCCAGATCATATGGTAACTTGATGATTTTCTTTTTGAGGAATCACCAGCTATTTTCCACACTGGTTGAGTTTTCATTCCCACCAGCAGAGCATACAGTGTCCCAGTTTCTCTGCATCTTTTTGTTTTTCTAACGAAAAAATAAAACAGAACTTTACGACAGTACAATAAGAGAATAGCATTATCTTCAAAGCAGTTATTCAGAGAAGACGTAGACCAAAAGGAGCTTCACAGAGAAGCAAAGCAGGCTGGGGCCGGGACGCGAGTGGCCCACGTGCGGCCGTCAGGGCCACCAGGGAGGCTGAGGCAGGAGGACTGTGAGCTCCAGCCCAGCGTGGCCTCCAGAGCAAGACACTCCCAAAAACAGAAAGAAGGAAGAAAGCAGAATACTACAGAACTCTTCAGTGAACGAAGAAGAATTAGTCTACATGTGACACACATCAGAATATATTAATTTTTCTGCATCTTCGCCAACACTGGCCGTTTGTCATTGCGACTTTCTTCTTACCGTTGTGGGCTTTGCTGTGTTCAGCTCAGCCCCTCTGATGATAGTGAGGGGCCGTCTGTGATCCTGCCCATTTGATCATTTCGTTTTGTTCCTTGTTTTACTGTCTCTTCTAGTCTTTCTTTTCCCCTTGTATCTTTCTTCCGATTTTGTGTACGTGTTGCCTTAGTCTCCAGGAGTATCTTTTTTTTTAACTAGGGCAGGCGCAGTGCCACTGAACTATATCCCTGACTCTTTTTAAATTTATTTTTTAAAACACGGTCTCTGGGCTGGATATCTAGCTCAGTGGTTCCAGCGCCTGCCTTCAAAGTGCAAGGTCCTGGGTTCAATCCCCAGTAACCACAATACCACAGTGCCAGGTATGGAGACTCAACGTCCACCAACAATCAGAACCACGTATCACAGTGCCGGGAGTGGTGGCTCGTAACTGTAGTCCCAGCACTCGGGAGGCAGAGGCAGGAGGATTGCTGAGAGTTCAAAACTAGCCTGGGTTACATAGTGAGTTCAGGGCGAGTCTGAACTACAAAGTGAGACCCTGTCTCAAAAAACAAACCAAAACATAGCGTCTGTGTTCCCCAGACTGGCCCCGAACTGAACTCGGAGGACCCTCCTGCCTCAGCCTGCTGAGCACACGAGACCACCTGCATGTCACACTGGGCCCTCATGCCCTGAGAGCCTTATGCCACAAAGGCCGGGCAGAGAGGATGAGGTGCATGGAGAGACAGGGCTGCGGGTGCCAGTGGGCAACAGTGCCCACATCTGGGGGCCCTGGTGGCAGCCCCGCAGTGTGCTGTGGAGCTGAGGCCCTTTGTGGCAGAATTTAGGATTACAGGATTACAGCGAAATCTTAGTCTCTGCATCCAAGCGACAGATCCGAGTCGTGTGTCCGTCCTGCCTCTGACCCTTAGCTTCTGTGTGTCTGAGACAGGGCCTCACTGTGGAGCCCAGGCGGGCCTTCCATCACAAAGCCCTCCTGCCTCAGCCTCCCGCACGCAGGGCTGACCTGTGACTATCTCGCCATGCAGTGTGGGGCGCAGGCACGGGGTGGGGGGCAGAGCCAGGTCTGGGCTCTGTAGCTCAGGGAGAGTTTGACGGCCCAGCCCAGCGTGGGGGCGCGGGGTCACCGCTGACGGAGGTTCTGTCCTTCAGCCCGACAGCCCTGCTGCCTCCTCAGGACGAGGCCCTGCGAGGAGCCTCTGCATTTTCTCCTGAAGTAAAGCAGTCAGGAAACCACCAGTGGGGCAAGTCGCCTTCCCCTTCACAGACGGCGGGAGTGAGGGACAGGACTCAGAACACACGCGGCTCAGCCGCAGGGCTCGCAGATTTAATCCATCACCGTCAGACACTCAGGCTGTACAACATTCGCTCCGGGGTCCGAAGGGCGGGGCGCCCCGCACCTGCCCGCCAGGGGGCGCTGTCCCGGCGCCGCGCCCTCCCCCACACTCTCCACCTTCGCGCGCAGAGGGGCAGCGTCACCATCGCAGCAAGGAGGGCTTGCAAAAATAAATAGACCTGACACACACGCACGCACACACACCGAGGCGACAACTGTCTCAACACGTACACAAGTGCAAACGGAACGCCCGGCGCCACTCCCTGCCGACGGCCGGCTGCACTTCCCGGGAGGAGGACTCAGGTTTGGTCGCGGGGTCCTGAGGATCCAGGCCAGTGGCCAGTGCCCAGCGCCGGGCTCCGACTCCGGGGAGGCTGCTGCGGCTCCTGCGGTCTCCACAGGCCGCCGGGCGACTTCCACAGGACTGCGGCTCCAAGGCCCCTCTCGTGCCCAGGGCTTCGGATCTCCCGGGCAAGCTACTGTGCATGTTTTCGTGGGGACACGGGGGACGCGGCTTCCTGGGGAGGTAAGGGCTCGGCGGTATTTGCATAGAAGCAGAAATGGGACTGGGATGAGTGGACGGAGAAAAAAAGGAGGCTGGGGCTGGCTCGGGGGTGCGGTGTGCGCCTGGGCCCAGCGTCTGGGAGGCTGAGGCAGAAGGACGCCAGATGTCAAGCCCAGCCTAGGCAACTTGGTGAGACCCCGTCTCAAAATAAAAATTTTTGAAAGGGCCGAGGATGTAGCTCAGCATGTGGGCGCTGTGTGTAAACTCCCGTGCCAAGGAGAGAAATGAGGGAGGCAAGCGGGCGCTGCGGGGCACCACCATCCAGCTCTGCAGTCCTCATGGTCTGGCCTTCCTGTCCCGCATGCCTCCGCCCCGAGCCAAGGCTGGCCCTGCAGGGCCCGGGTGGCAGCGCACGCCTGTGATCCCGGCACTCCGAGGCTGAGGCCAGAGGATCGCCGCTAGGCCGGGGCCAGCCCAGGCCGGGCTACATCACAAGGCTCCCATCTCAAAAAGAACCAAAAGCAAAAGCGAAAAGCTGGCCACCGGGGGCCAGCGATCTGTCCCAACGCATGCAGCAGCAGACAGTGCAAACTAAGAACACGTGTGCTGGGTCTGCACACCGTGCGGCCGTGACCTGCAAAAGTGCAAGGAGGGGGGAGGCGTGAGCCGGCGCGGGCGGGGCAGGGCCGGGCGCGGGGCCCAGACACTGTGTCCCGCGAGCTCAGGCACTTCTGTTAAGAGCGGCGGTGACGCAGGCTTTTCTCCAGCAACTGGCAAAGTTTTGGTGAATGAATGAGTGAATCCATTGCAGGCAGTCGGGGACTCCCCCGAGGGCCCCGAGCCGTGGTCCCGGCTTCCTGAGCGCAGACCGGCCGACACCATCCTCAGGAGGCGAGCCAGGCTGTCGGCCGACACCATCCTCAGGAGGCGAGCCAGGCCGACAGCGTGGAGGTAAACGTGCTCTCCTGAGTCGAGGGCTGGGCGAGGGGACCCCGTGGCTAGCACCTGCTGTCCCGTGTCCAGAGCCAGCTGCTCCCCTTGGCCGTGTGCCCGTCCTTTGGTCCTTTATGATGCCAAGGGGAGAAGGGCAAAATGGGCCAGGCCTGGTGGTACCCGCGGGTCAGACCGGCATCCGGAGGCTGAGGCAGGAGGATTGCCATGAGTTTGAGGCCAGCCTGGGCTACACAGCGAGTTCACGGCTGGCCTGGATTACATGGCAAGACCCGTCTCAAGAAAAAAAGGAAAAACAGGCCAATGTCCCCAGCGAGGCGCTGGCCCTTTAGTCTTCTCCTGTCCTCCTCAGGGGAAGAAGGAAGTGAGAGCCCGACCAGTCACCTCCCGCGGGCACGGTCCCGAGCCCGGTTCTGCCTCCCAGACAAATAAATATATAAAACAAAGCCGAGGCAGAAAGTTCCGAGGCTCAGGCCGCCGCGGTGCCTTTGGTCGCTTCTTGCCGGTAGCAGAACGGGAGGCCTCGGAGGCTCAGGGTCTCAGGCGGGGGTGGTGCTCAGGGCCGGGGGAGTGCCCGTCCTGTCCCAAGGTGGCGCGGGCTCAGGGTCATGCCATGTCGTCCTCCAGACTGACCATCTGCCTCTGGACAGAGGAACACGGGGAGCCGTGAGCTCTGCGCAGGAAACGGCCCAGGTCCACACCCCCGCCGGCCCGGCAGGCTCCTCCAACGCCTGGTCCCTGCACAGTCACTAGAGGGCGCTGTGCCCCCCAGGGCAGACCACAGCCCTGCCCCAGGGCCCGGCGCCACCCCAGCCCGCGCCCTGCGGAGATGGCACCTCGACCGCCGCCTGGCTGGGCCGGGGACCACGGGCGCTCACCGAGGGGTAGGTGTAGCCATCCTGGCTGCGGCAGATGTGCACCTCGTCCTCCGTGGTCTTCTGGTACACGGGGTTGTCGAAGTTGATGCTGTTGATGCTCTTGAGCCGCCAGTTCTTCCAGAGCAGGAAGCCGACGAGGCAGAGGAGCGCCACCAGCCCTGTGCAGAGAGGTGGCCGCCACATGCACAGCCCACCCGGCAGCCTCTCCCCGGGCCACCCAGCCTTTTCCCTTTGCTTCTTTGTTTTTTAATTAACTTCTCGAGGCCACTTTCTGCTGCCTTGCCCTGTCTGGGCTCAAGGCTGTCTTCCTCCTGCCTCAGCCCCCCGAGTGCCGAGATCACTGGTGTGCACTACACACCTGGCTTCCCCTGGGTCTCTCCCCCTCTCTCTTTTTTTTTTCTGAGACAGGGTCTCGCTTTGTGGTTCAGGCTGGCCCTGAGCTCAGCCTCCAACTCACATCACAGCAATCCTCCTGCCTCTGCCTCCCGAGTGCTGGGATTACAGGCGTGAGCCACCACGCCCCGCACTGGTCTCTCTCTCTTTTTAAAGATAGGGTCTCACTATGCGGTCCAGGCTGGCCTCGGCCTGGCCGCGATCGTCCTGCCTCAGCCTCCCGAGTGCTGAGATGGCAGGCGTGCACCGGAGCTGCCGTCTTTCCTGGGAGGGCAGGTGACCGTGTGAGGTCTGCTTACCGATGGGAAGCGTGATGCTCAGAGCCCCCACGCTGCGTGGCTTCTCCCCTCTGCCGGCAGCACTGCCCACGGCTGTGGGAGGGAAGAGAGAAAAGAAAGGTCACCGTGAAGCCAAGGGGCAAGTGAGGGACAAAAGCGGAGCAGGGGGCGACAGTCGCACCAGGAAAGGCCCGGAACGCCTCACTGCCCTGGTTCCAGGCTGCTCTGCAGCGCGCAGCCATCCTCCTGCCTCGGCCTCCCAAGTGCTAGGCCGCCTGGCCGGAAGGACAGGCAAGCCTGGGCTGCTCTGCAGGTTTGCCCTCCAAGGGCCCCCTGCACGGCCGGGTGGTGAAGCGGTCTTTCTAGAAATCCCCTCTCCACAAGCCTGCCGCTTCCTGTGCGTCTCCCTCACAGCTGGCTCAAGCTTCGGCTGATCCAGGGGAAACGTGAAACTTGCTCATCTTTCTATTCCTTCCTCCGAGAAGTGCAAGCAGCGCCACAGGCTGCCCGCGGCTCATAGGGGCCGAGTGCCCCCTGGTGGTCAAGAGTGCAAACTACTGGTGAAGTCACTCAGCCACCTGATCCAAGATCCGGAGGCACTCGCGTCCGTTCTATCAAATGGCATCATCGTTCTATCAAATGGCATCATCGTCTTTGCGCAGAGCCCACACACCCGCTGGGCACGGTGGTGCGCACTGTCAGCCCAGCAGGCGGGAGGCTGAGGCAGGAGGGTCACCATCAGACTGAGGCCATCCTGGGCTACACAGAGACCTTACCTCAATAAACAAAACAAAGCAACAAAAAATATGAAGAAAGGTCTGGGAGATAGGGTAGGCTAGGCAAATGCTCTATCACTCATGAACTCTCAATCCTTAATAATTATCTATTTATTTATGATCTGCCATATTGGGGCTCCAACCCAGGGGGCGTTCTACCGCTGAGCTCCATCCCCACCTTCTTTATTCTTTATGACTTTTTTTTTTTTTGAGACAGGGTCTCGCTTTGTGGTTCAGGCTGCCCCTCAGCTCAGCCTCCAACTCACATCACAGCAATCCTCCTGCCTCTGCCTCCCGAGTGCTGAGATTTCAGGCGCGAGCCAGCACACCCAGCACTGTGGTATGTGGTACTGGTTGCTGCTGGGTGTGGGTCTCCACGCCCAGTATGGTATGTGGTCACCGGGGATCGAACCCGGGTCCTTGCGCTTGCAAGACAGGCGCCGGAACCACTGAGCTAACTCCCCGGCCCCATGACTTTTTTTTTTTTTGAGACAGGGTCTCACTTTGTAGTTCAGGCTGGCCCTGAGCTCAGCCTCCAACTCACATCACAGCAATCCTCCTGCCTCTGCCTCCTGAGTGCTGGGATGACAGGCGTGAGCCACCACGCCCAGCACTGTGGTGTGTGGTACTGATTGCCAGTGGGTGTGAGTCACTAGGCCCAGCATTGCTGTATGTGGTTATTGGGTATCGAACTTGGACCCTTGCACTTGCCCGGCAGATGCCAGAGCCACTGAGCTAAGTCTGTGGCCCTTTATGACTTATTTTGAGACAGAGTGTGGCTAAGCTGCCCAGGATGCCCTCAACTTGTGAGCCTCCTGCCACAGCCTCAAGATCGGCTGCAATCATGTGCCACTGTGCCCAGCTAACATTAAACCCATTTCGTAGGCAGAGAAACTGAGGCTGCTGAGGCCCACAGTCCCAGCCCACGGCCACTGTCAAGAGCCCGGACTCCATCCTAACTGCTCGGTCAGCACGCTCCCGCGGCTTCCTGCTGGGGATGCACGGGGACCCAGAGGGCCAGCCTCGCCTGCCTCACCTTGCTGAGATATCGTCACCGACTCCGCCGTGGTGAGTGCGGGGGTGGCTAGGGGCCCCCCAGACGGGCTGGGGGCAGGAGCAGGCCGCTCATCTGTGTGCTGCGGCCTCAGAGCTGTGGCACTGACTTCTGGCCTGGCAGTGGCTGGCACTGGGGTGGTCACGGCAGCTTCGGCCTCTGCGGGAGCAAGCATTTCCTGAGTGCTGCGGGTCCAGCGCCACTTTTTATGCATTTGCGACGGACCTTGAACCCACTCTGCAGCCCAGGCTGGCCTCGGACTCATGGCCTCGATTTCTCATTGGACAGAAGAGCAGAGGGGCTCAGAAGGTTCAGGTCGTGGGCCACGGAGGGAGACCTGTGGTCCTACCTGTGAGACAGCTCCTCATGTCCCTGGCCAGCACCATGCCATCTGGGCACACACAGGTGAACTTGGGGGAATGGGAGTTGATCTGCGGCGCTGGCAGACACAAGTACTGGCAGCCACCATTGGGGAGGACGGTCCTCTCACACCAGTTCACCCCTGGAGCCAAGAGAGAAGTCAAGGTGAGATGGGAAAAGTCCAGAACATTCCAGAAAAGAAAGCGTATCATTCCAAGGATGAAAAGAAACAGGGAGAAGAGCTGGAACATTCTGGAACATTCTAGAACATTCTGGAAAGACTGGAATGTTCCAGGAGATTCCAGGGATCTGTCAGCTACGTTCAGAGAGGTGAGCATACAGCCAATCCATCCTCACCTTTTGGCTGTGTGACGTTGTGAAACAGGACAATGTCTTCCGGTGACGACAGGTTTTCAGCCACTATATGAACATCCAAGCCTGTGAGGCGGTTGGCACTGAAAATGGCTTCATTCATGATATCCGTCCAAAATATTTTATCCTACGAAGGCATTAAAGAGGATGATCAGTGTCACTGGCCACCAGGATGGGACACAGGATACACTGTCCTCTTCATCTCCGGGGCGCTTTAAGAAGCAATATTAGGTGGTAGCGTTAATTCTTCCTGTTCTGTCTTATAACGATGACAAAATACACATGACGTACAAGGTACCATCTCAGCCTTTTAAAAAAAGTTTACTTCCTGTCGCTGGGGAGGGAACCCAGGTTGCTTTGTAGGCAAGGCAAGCATTTACATGCAGCTTATTTCGAAATAAAAAATAAAAAGGCCTTGCTAAATTGTCCAGGCTGACCCCAAGCTCACAACCCTTCTGCCTCAGCCTCCTCAACAGCTCGGTACCCAGCTTCACCCTGAAGAGGAACATTCAGTGATGTGGACGCTCCCCTTTTGTTGTGTAATCACCCCACCAGCCATTCCCAGGACGTGCTTATCTCCCCAAACTGCAACCCCGGCCCCGTTAGAGACAAAAACCTCTTCTTCCTCTGCCGCCTGGACAGCCACTATTCTTCTGTGTGGATCTGGTCAGTGGGAACCCTGCCAAGCAGGATCTCACACAATCTATCCCTTCACGACTGGCAGAATTCGCTCAGCGCAATGTCCTTAAGATTCAACCGTGTGGGGCCTGTGTCAGCATGTTCTGAGATGGGATCCTGCTCGCTAGTCCAGGACGGCCTTGAACCTTAGATCTTCCTGCCTCAGCTTCTCAAGTGCGGGAACTACAGGACGGCGTACCCTTCTCCGCTTCCTTCCGCCGCACCTGGCAGGTTGGGCTTCTGGCTCTTCCTCGGTCAGGATGACCGTGCATCGGTAACACTCGGAAACGATTCAGGACATGGAAGCGGCCATGACGGCATAACTAAAGACACTCAGGAAAGAGGTCTCTCGGAACTGCTTACGAAACGGGTAAGAACAGGTGGGCATGGGGCACGAGCCTAATCCTTAGGCCTCCCGAGGCTGAGGCAGGAGGACTGTGCAACTCTGAGGTCAGCCTGGGCGACATACTGAGTTCAAAGCCAACCGGCCGGTGAGGCCCTATCTCAAAGACCAACGAAGGGATAAGATGGACGGCACAGTGCGTCTGAAGCGAGGGGGAAGGTAGCAAAGGGGAGTAACGCCAGGTGTCTTTTACTGTAATTAACTTAAAAAAACCTTAACTATTCACCCTAGTTTTAGGTCGTACCTCCTACCCAGGCCGCAGCAATAGCACCTGAGAAATGTCGGCAATGCCCAGGGCTCACCTCAAAGATGGCCAGGGAGAAGGGGTGGGCCAGCCGCTCCTTGTCCTGCAGGATGGTCTTCCTGTTTCCGCCATTGACATCGACGCTGGAGATGGAGTGGAGTTTGGAGTCCACCCAGTAGAGGCGGCCCAGGGAGAGCTCTGAAAGGCACAGACGGACAAGGAGGGGTGAGCCAGAAAATTCCAGAACATTCTAGAAAAATCCCAGGGCACTGCAGCGATGGATATGAACTCCAAAAAGGAGCCGAGGAGAAGAAACTCCTCAGGACAGCAGGTCCTTCCGCCCTGGGACCTTGAAGGCCACCTCACGGCTTGGACCCACGGGCCGCATCCGGCCCTGGCGACTCCCCACGCCGGAGAGAGGACTTTGTGGTTCCGCCGGGGCTGGTGTGGGAGCAGCTGGGACTGCGCGGCGCCCCCCACGCGGAGTCCGGCCATCCCCACGTCCCAGGGGGACAGCCTGCCCGCGAGCATACCCAGCGTGATGCCGTTCGGCCACTCGATGCTTTCTGTCACCAGCGGGTAGATGTCCACGCCGTTCAGTCCCCCTTTCTCAATCTTGGCAGGGACCCCCCAGTCTGTCCAGTACATGAAGCTGGCGGGACAACAAGGAGAGGAAGATGAGGCCATCTAGTAGGACAGGCCGCCGCCAAGGCGGACACAGGCCGGCCGAGACCTGGAGTCAGGCCCTGCTGGGAGCCCCACAGTCTGTTTTGCAGGGATTTTGTTTCGACAGAGTCTCAGGGTGTAGCTCACACTAGCACTGTATTCACTCTAGTTCAGACTGGCTCAAACTCGCCATCCTCCTGCCTCAGCCTCCTGAGTGCTGCCACGGTCAGTACGTACCACCACACTAGGCGGTCAGTGCTTCTAATTTATTACTGGTTATTGTTTATTATCATCTTCCCGGGCCTGTCTGTAAGTTAAACTTTATCACAGGTGCCCGGATAGAAGAGAAGATGTCGCACTTCTAGGCCTCAGGGCCAGGCATGGTCTGGAAATCTTTCCCCTCCTGTTAGCTGCAGACCCTCGACTAAGGACCCTCCCACAAACTGTCCCCTGCCCACCGCACACTTCCCTTGTCCAGGCTCAGTCTGGGCAGGGAACCCCCATCCATGGGCCCTGCCCCCCCGGAGCACTGCTAAGCTACTCTGTGCTTCCAGATGTGGACACTTGGGAGGCTGAGGCAGGAAGATTCCCGCGAGAGCAGCCTTGGCCGGGCTCTCCACATCTTTCTCCCGTTCTTGCTGCCGGGACGGGGTGGGGGCAGCACCTCCAGCTGTGAAGACTCCCCTGAAACTCTCAGGGAGCAGAGGTGGCCTGACGGCTTCATGGAGGAGTTCCCCTCTCATTTTCCCCCTTTATAGCCTGGCCTGGCTTGGAAGGCTGGGCCACAAAATATGAAGGAAATAAATTATTTTGATTTCTCTTTCCACTTCTAACTTTTGTTGATAAATAAAATCTAATATACTTTGAAGCCAGGAACTGTGGCGTACATCTGCAATCCCAGCTATTCAGGAGGTGGAGGCAGGTGGACTGTGAGTTGGAATCCAGCCTGGGCAGCTTGGTAAGATCTTACCCCCCAAAATAAAACGGGGCTGGAGAGTTCAGGGAGATCCCTGATATGCACAAGACCCCAGGGTCTACGCCAAATCCCTCTGCAGAAAATAAAAACAAAACTAATACACTTTAAAAGTACAACAGATGGTTTCTGACCTCCAGTGATTTACCATTCTGCTTTCAACTTATATAGTGTAGTATTTCTAAATTAAATCAGATATTCCTTTTTTGAGACAGGGTCTGGCTAATTTGCTAAATTGCCAATGCTGAGCTTAAGTTTGCCATGCTCCTGCCTCAGCCTCCCAAGGAGGTGGCATTACAGGCGTGTACTACCATGCCCGGCTGGGTTCTGAATTCTTTGCTTTTGTTTTTATGAGACAGGGCCTCACTATGTATACAGGCCAGGCTGGCCTAGGACTCAACGGTGATCCTCCTGCCTCAGCCTCCTGAGTGCTAGCTCTTTCTCGTCTGACAACTTGAGCTCTTCTGAGACCTCTTCCTACAGTCTAGGATGACCCATACCTCCCTGGAGCACAGACACCCCTGAGTGTCACCAGGTCTGGGAACCCTTGCCCAGCCCTCTGTCCCTGCCACCTACCCATGCACAGGGTCTACCACGATGGCCCTGGGCTTGGACCCTCTGTTCTGGAACAAAGTCTTCCTTCTCGCGCCCCTGGTGTCGGCCACGGACACTGTGCCTAGGACCGAGTCAGTCCAGTAGATGTTACCGTGGATCCAGTCCACGGCCAGCCCGTCGGGGGCCTGCAGGTCCTTGTCGATGATGGTGTCGTGGGCAGAGGAGCCTGGGGCTGTGTCGATCTGGGTGCTGAGGGGGCGGAGGCAGGGATGGCGTCAGGCTGGGAGCCCTGGCATCACCGGGTGGGCACGGGCGGGGGCGGCGGTCTCACCTGTAGATCTTCCTGTGGGACAGGTCAGACCAGTAGAGCCGGTTGCTGGCCACCTCGGCGTCCAGGGCCACCACATACTTCAGGTTGGAGAGGAGGCTGGTGTACTCGCTGCGGTCCGGAGTCATCTTCCGCACCTCGTGGCGGTTGGTGAATAGCAGGTAGGCAATGGAGCCTGGAGACCCACGACACCAGTCAGGACCGGAGGAGGCTCCGAGGACTGAACCCAGGCCCGTCCTACTAAGTTCTACCCCCAGCCCTTTTGATGTTTCTTTTGGAGGCAAGGTCTGAGCTCAAATTTGGAATCCTCCTGCCTCTGCCTCCGGAGTAGCCCGGATGGACCATGGGTGGTTGCAGCCCGCTTACCCACGGCCTTGCACGTCTTGGTGCTGGGCTCCATCTGGAAGCCGGCTTCGCACTCACACTTGTAGCTGCCCGGTAGGTTCACGCACAGCTGGCTGCAGGAGTCGGGCTCCTGACATTCATCGATGTCTGTGAGTGGAGATGGGGTTTCACTGTGGAACTCAGCAATCCTCCTGCCTCATCCTCCTGAGTGCTGGGATTACAGATATGTGCCACCAGGCCTGGGGTGACAGGGGTATGCCACCAGGCCGGCGTGAGTGGTCCTATTTAGGGGCCCAGCCAGCACCTGCAGCTGGTTCTCAGCCTTTTCCATTTTTTAAAATTTTATTTTATTTATTTATTTTATTTTTGAGACAGGGTCTCGCTTTGTGGTTGAGGCTGGCCCATCACAGCAATCCTCCTGCCTCTGCCTCCCGAGTGCTGGGATGACAGGCGTGAGCCACCATGCCCGGCACTGTGGTATGTGGTACTGGTTGCTGCTGGGGTGAGTCTACACACCCAGTATTGTTATGTGGTTACCGAGGATCGAACCCGGGTCCTTGCGCTTGCAAGACAGGCGCCGGAACCACTGAGCTAACTCCCCGGCCCCCTATTTATTTTATTTTTGAGACAGGGTCTCGCTTTGTAGGCCAGGCTGGCTTCTAATTGTGACAATCCTCCTATCACAGTTCCCTGAGTGCTGAGATACTGGGCATGCGCCCCCCCACTGGGCTCCCAGCGTTAGAAAGGATTGTTTTATTCGAGTCTCTTAGGGTCTCAGTAAGTCACTACGTTGTCTAGGAGGGGTTTGCTTTTGAGATCTTCCTTCCTCAGCTCAGCCTGGAGTTTTAAAAATGATTAACTGAAAAAAGAAGATGTCCAGGGAGCCTCGGGGAGCAGGCCGTCCTGTGCTCAACGCTGCGCCCACACAGCCTCCTGGGAAACCTTCCAGCAGCCCCAGGACGGAGGACAGCTTTCTTACCTGCCAGACACAGGGAAACGGAGGCAGAGGCTTGCAGGGAAAAGGTAGCAGAGGCGACAGCGCCACCCCTTGGGCCTCACCTTCGCAGTGGGACTGGTCCACCAGCCGGAACCCGCTGAAGCACAAGCACCGGAAGCCGAGGTCCAGGTCCTTGCAGACTTGGGAGCAGCCCCCGTTGTTGTCCATGCACTCGTTGGTCTCTGTGCAGGGTGGAGACAGCTGGTCACCCCTGAGACTCTGCCAGGGTCTTGCTAAACCACCAAGTGCCTAAGCTGGGCTCACACCTGAGATTCTCCTGCCTCGGCCTCCCGAGTAGCTGGGACGCGGGTGTGTGCCACTGTGCCCGGCCGTGCTGTACGACTCAGGCACCACCCCCACCCAGACACTCACTGCATTCCTTGAGGGGCTCGTCTGACCAGTCGCGACAGTCCCGGGCCTCGTCACACACTTTGTCCATGGTGATGCACTCGCCGCTGCCGCACTTGAACTTGTCGGGGCCTTCGCAACGCGTCACTGTGGAGACCGAGAGGAAGGTCAGGGTGGTCTGGCTGCAGGTGCGGGGGGCCCTAAACAGGACCACTCACGCCCACCTGGTGACACATCCCTGTCACCCCAGCACCGAGGGAGGCTGAGGCAGGAGGATCGCAAGCTCTAGCCCAGCTGGGGCAACCTACTGGGACCCTGTCTCAAAGTCAAAGGCCTTGGGGTGTCGCTGTGCCCTTTCTGTGCCCATCCGACCAGACACCCGCTGTCCCTCCCAATGCCCACGCAGGGCTGGTTGGGCACGAGCGTCGGGAACTCACCGTTGATGCAGTTGACTTCGTCACTCTGGTCCTCACAGTCGTGCACGAGGTCACACTGCCGACTGCCGTGGATGCAGGTGCCGTCCGAGCACTGGAACTCGTCAGGGCGGCAGGTGGCCACCGCTGGGAAAGACAGGGGGTGTTGATTTTCTCTGGGACAGCGGGGGAACAGGGATAGAGCAGTATCTTTGCTTGGTGGTTAGCACCACGGCCCTCTTCATCTGCGGTCACCACGGGCCAGGGCCCTTCTAACTGGAAGTAGCCAAGTGAGGCGTGCACACCTCAGCGGGACCTGCTGTCACCCCGGCACTGGGAGGCTGAGGCAGGAGGATCGCTGCAAGTTCCACTCCAGCTTGCGCTACACAGTTAAGGCCATTCTCAACCATACAGAGACCTTGTCTCACAACACCAAAATAAATAAATACTTCAGAAATAAAGCAATTTGTAATTTTTTTTTTTTTTGAGAGGGGTCATTTTCCTGCCTCAGCCTCCCAAGTACTAGGATTCCAGGTGTGTGTGGGATTTTTCCATTTGCTTTTTTTTTAGGTTTTTTGAGACAGGGTCTCGCTTTTGTGGTTTAGGCTGGCCCTGAGCTCAGCCTCCAACTCACATCACAATCCTCCTGCCTCTGCCTCCCGAGTGCTGGGATTAGAGGCGTGAGCCACCACGCCCGGCACTGTGGTATGTGGTACTGGTTGCTGCTGGGTGTGGGTCTCCACACCCAGTATTGTTATGTGGTTACCGGGGAATCGAACCCGGGCCCTTGCGCTTGCGAGACAGGCGCCGGAACCACTGAGCTAACTCCCAGGCCCTCCATTTGTTTTTTAACAAGGCCTCACTTTTGTAGTTCAGGCTGGCCTTGAACTCACTCAGTAGCCTACCCTAGCCTCGAACTCACAGCGGCCCTCCTGCCTCTGCCTCCCGAGTGCTGGGACTACCGGCGTGAGCCACCACGGCTGGCACTGTGGAATGTGGTTACCAGGACTGAACTTGGGACCTTGTGTTTGCAAGGCAGATACTGGAACCACTGAGCTAAGTCCCCAGGCCCGTTATTTTTTATTTTTGAGACCCTTCTCAAAGTCTCCTTAAGTCAACCAACGTGAGCCTGGCTGGGCTCCAATTTATAACCCTCCTGCCTCCCTAGAGTGCTGGGTGACAGGTATGTGCCCCCACACTGGGCAGGAACTGGAAGTGACCGCCCGCCCGACCCGGGGCAGCAGGGCCGGCCGCCCTCACCGCAGCCCCCCTCGTCGGAATTGTCCTTGCAGTCGGGAGTCCCGTCGCAGCGCCAGCTCCTGTGAATGCACTCGCCGCTGCCGCAGTGGAACTCCAGCGAGGAGCAGGGCCCGCTGTCCCAGTGCGGGACCGACGCGCTCCGGCCCTCGCAGTGCTGGGGCCACTCATCGGAGCCGTCGCTGCAGTCGCGGTCACCATCGCAGACCCAGAGCTGGGGGACGCAGAACGAGCTGTTGCACCGGAAGTCGCTGGGGCTGCAGGTGGAGGCCGAGCAGGCGGCCTCGTCGGAGCCATCCAGGCAGTCGAGGTCACCGTCACACACGAACTGCTGGGCGATGCACCGGCCGTCCTGGCACCGGAACTCGTCCTCAGTACACGTCCTGGCGGCTGTGGGGACGGCAGGGAGGCACCCCGTCACCAAGGAGCCTTGACCCCCAATATCACCCACTCTAGAGGCAGGGACACAGCGCCCGGCTGCGCAGCCCATGCTGATCTAGAACTCTCAGGGATCGTCCTGCCTCGGCCTCCTGAGTGCTGGGAGACAGGTGGGTGTCACCACACCCAGCTTGCTGTGTCCTGCAGCACCGAGGATGAACTCAGGAACTCACGCGAGGCGGGCAAGTGCTCTACCGCTCAGCCACACTCCATTCCTCCTACTGGAGTGCACTGTTAGGACGGCTCTGTCTTACTCTTAGTTGTCACTGAGAGTCGCTCACTGCCTGGTTTATGAACTGCGCTGTGGGTGACTATGTGTAGCAAAAACATGGCAGATACTGGGGCCGGGGAGTTAGCTCAGCGGTTCCGGCGCCTGTCTCGCAAGCGCAAGGGCCCGGGTTCGATTCCCCGGTAACCACATAACAATACTGGGTGTGGAGACCCACACCCAGCAGCAACCAGCACCACATACCACAGTGCCGGGCGTGGTGGCTCACGCCTGTAATCCCAGCACTCGGGAGGCAGAGGCAGGAGGATTGCTGTGATGAGTTGGAGGCTGAGCTCAGGGCCAGCCTGAACCACAAAGCGAGACCCTGTCTCAAAAAAAAAAAAAAAAAAAAAACCCACCATGGCAGATACTGGCTTTCGTACTACAGGGGGTTTGGGTACCATGGGGTCCTGGAGTGGCTTCCCACAACCAAGGCAGGAGGCCATATATAATTTTTTTTTTTTGGACAGGGGCTTGCTTTGTAGTTCAGGCTGGTCCTGGACTCAGCCTCAAACTCACAGCTATCCCGGGAGGCTATTTTTAAAAGGCCAGGTAGAGGCGCTGGGGATTAGCTCAGTGGTTCCGGCATCTGCCTGGCAAGCGCAAGGTCCTGAGTCTGAGCCACAGTAACCACATACCACCATGCCAAGCGTGGTGGCTCATGCCAGCACCGGGGAGGCAGAGGCAGGGGGGTTGCTGTGAGTTCAAGGCTGGCCTGGGCTACATAGCGAGTTCAGGACCAGGCTGAACTACAAAGTGAGACCCTGTCTCAAGAGGCTGAGGTGGAGGGACACAAGGCCCTGGGTTCCAAGTTCAGCGAGCAAAAAAGCCCGGCATCTTTCATCCGAGCACGGGAGGCTGAGGCAGGAGGAGCGCTATGAGTTCAGGGTCAGCCTGGACTACACAGACAGGCCCTGCCGCAAAGATCATAGAAACAAACAAAGATGGCGCCCCGAAGCTGTGGCAGGGCCGCCCGGGACACAGGCCAGGCCCGCCCACTTCCCAGGGCGCCGAGAGCCGCACTTACGGCAGTCCCGCTCATCGGAGCCGTTGCTGCAGTCCTCCTTGCCGTCGCACCGCCAGGAGCCGTGAATGCAGCGGTTCAGGTGCCCCCCGCAGCTGAACTCGCCCGGTCTGCAGGTGGCAGCCACTGTGGGAGCAGTGAGATCAGACCGTCACGCAGGAGAACCGGCCACCCAGGCCTTGATGCGTAAAGGCAAACTCTAGAGGTCTCCTCCGAAAGGAGGTTTCCAGTGTGACCGTCATGGGGCCACGCGAAGGGCACGGGGCAGGTTTGTTAAAGATTAAACACTGGGTCGGCCACGTCCTGGAACCTGCCAGAGGTGGCGGCTGGGCACGCTGAGAACAGTACGAA
>PVIR01023732.1:0-26728 GCA_004026965.1 Petromus typicus
GATGAAAGGGGACAATGTTGAGATTGTAACAAAAAAGTAAGGAAACAAATTTTATATATATGGGGGGGTGGTAGGGTGGGTGGGGCTATGGGAAAAAATGAGAATTAAGTTGTGTCTTATACTGGTACAAATCCCCATTATGGAGTGCAATCATGATGTGTATATTTAATGTACCAATAAAGATAATTAAAAAAAATAGTGATAGCAAAAAACTATCCAGACATAGAAAATGAATTATATATACAGATAAGTGAAACATACAGAACTCCAAATAGCGATGATCAGGAAAAAAAACAAACAAAAATACTCCATTACACACAATAATTAAAATTCCATAAATCCAACTCAAAGACAGAATATTAAAAGCTGCTAGAGGAAAGCAACAAATCACATACAAAGGAAATACCATCAGAATTAGGTCAGACTTCTAACACAAACCTTAAAAGCAAGAGCATCTTGGAACACAGTGTTTCATGCACTAAAAGAAAAAACAACTTTCAACCTACACTGATTTACCCTGCAAAATTATCTTTCAAACTTGATGATAGTTTCTTACAAAAGCTGTTTAATGTAGTGATATCCTAGTTGTAGATCCTTTGTAATATTTCCTATGCAATAGGGGTTTTGCTCATAAAATCTTGCCTACATCTATGTCTCAGGGACCTCTAACTATTCTATCTTCCAGTAGATTTAATGTTTCTGTTTTAATATTTAGACCTTTGTTCCCTTTCTTTTTTTTTAATCTTTATTGGTACTTTACATATACACATCATGATTACACTCCACAATGGGGATTTGTACCAGTATAAGACACAACTTGATTCTCATTTTTTCCCATAGCCCTACCCACCCTACTGCCCCCCCATACATAAAATTAGTTTCCTTCCTTTTTTGTTATAATCCCATTATTTTTCCCCCTTCACCCTATTTTACTTTGAGGCACGTTCCATTTCAATTTTAGTTTAGTGCATGGTGAGAGATACAGGGCTAGGTTTACCCTTTAGCATATGGAAACAGTTTTTCCAGCACCATTTATTTATTTATGTATTTATTTTTTGTTTTTTTTGAGACAGGGTCTCACTTTGTGGTTCAGGCTGGCCCTGAGCTCATCCTCAAACTCACATCACAGCAATCCTCCTGCCTCTGCCTCCCGAGTGCTGGGATTACAGGCGTGAGCCACCACGCCCGGCACTGTGGTATGTGGTACTGGTTGCTGCTGGGCGTGGGTCTCCACACCCAGTATTGTATGTGATTACCGGGGATCGAACCGGGGTCCTTGCGCTTGCAAGACAGGTGCCGGAACCACTGATCTGACTCCCCGGCCCACCAGCACCATTTATTAAAGAGGCTATCTTTCTTCCAGTGAATGTGTTCGGCCCTTTTGTCAAAGATAAGTTGGGTGAGTTTGTTTTGAAGTTGTTGCTGTTTATGTTGAAAAACCTGTGATAATGCAAATTTAAAGTTGTCATCATTTCATTTGGCATTTAATGTGCAAACAAGTGGCCCAAAGGATCCTTGTGAGTGAACATGAATGATACCACGACACTTCCATGTGGCTCATGGAAGTGATTGTGCCTGTACTGGGAGGTCACATGAGCCAGCCTGTAGTGAGAAATTCCTCATCTGAGAAGAGCTAAGATGCACATGCTCACTGCTTTCTAATTTTACATACAAGTCCTACTACCATATATCAGCAGCACTCAAGGATTCCCTTCAACATAAAAATGTTTTGATATGACCACGGTAACATACTTCCTTCCTCTATGCTGTATTCTGTTGTTGGGACAGCAGTTTTCCTGAAAACCAGCTGTATCTGCAACTACTAAATAAGGGATGTGGTCTACCGAGCTACCCATTACATAGTCGTGCTTATGACTGGGTCTTCACAGATTCACAGAACAGTAGTCCTTATTTCAGAAACAGGGACAGGAGGGCCATTTAAGGCATTTCAGATCAGATATAGGTGCTTCTACTGTAAATATATTAAACTAAATATCTTCAGCTTGAAGCCCATAAAATAAAGAAGTTTGAGGAGAATCCAAATATTACTCTCAGAAAGTCACATGGAAAGTCGAGATAAAATTGCTAAGCTTAGAACTTACATCAGTACATTTAAGAAATTTGACATGCTCATTTCAGAGATCTGCCGGTTGTCTCTATTCATATTCATTTTCCCATCTATTAGGGTTTATATTGACATTTCCCCCCCAAAGTCCCATGTGCTCCTAAGGACAACTTTTGGGAGGTTAATGGATCATAAGGTAATCACTACTGGATTAATTAGCCCGTAGATAAGTTTATAACTAAAAGTGGCATTGCGAGGTGGAATCAGGTCAGAAGTGGCATAACACTGTAGATATGGCGTGGAAGTAATGAAAGCAGCCTTCCTCTGCCCACAGCCTTCTCCCCTGAAGCTGACTGATAATGGAGTAAGACCTCTGCACACTGTGAGCCAAAATACATTTCTCCTCTTTGGGTTATAAGTGTCAGATACTTTGTCTCAGAAAGAAGGAAAATGATAGAAATCAACACAGGAGTCACTTTGCTTCTTTGTTGATGTTTTAGTTGTAAGACACAGGACAATCTCATGTGATGAGAATTCCTCAGTGTGCAATGCTTAAAGGTATATGAAAATCACCTCGGCTTCTTTCTCCAAAAATGTGATTCTTTCATCTACAAAAGATCTAATGACCAGAATTCCTGGTTGATCAAGCCTATGAATCTGCATTCTTTAGGTTCCCCAAACACCGATATTTAAAGAATACTTTTGTGGTAAATTCCAAAACTAGTGTTTCCTACATTAGGAGTTGAACATGGCTGAGGAATTATTGCCTCAAATCTTTTTTTTTAAATTATCTTTATTAGTACATTAAATATACATATCAAATCTTCTTTGGATTGAAATAGTAAGAAATTATATATCACTGGATCCAAAATAAAAAATTGCTTACTTGGTAATAATGATAGCAGTGGGGGAGCAGGAGTTAATATATTGCCAACTTGATGCCAGGCTGGGTACCAGCACTTGGATATTGAATTTTAAGTGTTCCAGGTGGCAAGTCCTCAGTGGACACAAATTACCCCCGGTCCTCATGGCCACACTTTGTCTCTGCCAAGCATCTTGACTCATCCTCTCAAATTGTCACCTGTTATTAGTTAAAATCCCTTTTGCTTAGTCTTTATACTAAATCTCAGTGGTTCCTATGGCCTCAGCTTTCACATTATGAACTTCTATCTTCCTCTAAGGCTTAGGGGAGAAAAATGGTACAATACTTCTAGGCATTGTTAATTATGGCCTGATTGACATCAAATAAAACAGGAAAAATTAAGAGGCACAATCTCAAACAAGATATATGTATTGGGATGGCTCTAATAAGGAGGGAGGACTCAGTAGCTTACTTAGAAGATCCAAACTTGGGTCAGGGTATGGAAGCAAGATGCAAAGTTTAGGAATATTCCAAGCATGAGCTTTTTCTTAACAGATCCAAAGTAAAATTGTACTGATTTCTTAATTGGTGGTGCCAGAAACAGAGGAAATATCAATCACTTTTGGAAAATTAGGTTTAAGAGATTTGGAAACCATGAAATCCTGGATGTAGATAAAAAGAGCTCCAAGTACTGATAGTTCAAGCACAAAATTTCATCTGAATAGAATGAATTTAAAAGGAAAAAAATCCCATTTTTATAATTTAGGAAAACTGCCAAGTCAGGAACTTCCAACAAAGAAATTCACTTTGACATATAATGTGAGGATATAGCTTAGGATTTACCAGCAAAAAGGATGATTTTATGGTCTGGAGTCCCCAGATCCTCATTTTTGTTGAGAGCTGGTCTGCCACAGATCTTTTGCAAATTGCAATAGGAATGAGAGATGTGAGAGGTGAAACGAATTAAGATATGTGGGCCGAGGATTTAGCTCAGTGACTCCAGCATCTGCCTTGCAAACGTAAGGTCCAGAGTTCTATCCCCAATAACCACATACTACAATGCCAGGGGTGGTGAATCACTCACATCAGCAATCAGTACCACATACCACAATGCTGAGCATGGTGGCTCATGCCTGTAATCCTAGCATTCAGGAGACAGAGGCAGGAGGATTGCTGTGAGCTCAAGGCTTGCCTGTGCTACATAGTGAACTTAGGGCCAGCTAGAACTACAAAGCAAGACCCTATCTCAAAGAATTAGGATGTATTATGTTCATAACTTCATAATGAATGTAATCATATACTGCAAACATATACTAATAAAGTGATTTTAAAAACAAAGAAATATTCTCAGAGTCTCTTTTTATTATGTTGTTGTCATATACAAATTTGCAGCTCCAAGGATTATATAATCAGAAACTCTTATATTTTCACCCCTATATCTGCACATTGAAAAAATGGGCTGATTTACATAAACTATATGTACCAGGGAGAGAGCTACAGTCCTAAGGAATGAGGAGGGTGAAGCTGAAAAGGCTGAAGCAATGGGCACTGGCGATGAAAGTACCAAGTCAAGGTAGCTACTGTGCCGATGAGAATATCATCTGGCCAAGTGCTACTAAGAAGATTAACCCTTGAGAAATATGAAAGCATTTTTTCTTTTCTATTCCATCTATTTCCTATAATTATATAATATTAATACAAACCATTCTGCATTATATTACAAAGCTATGGAAGAGAACAACAGATGTCCCAAGAAGGGATAAATCTTTTCAGCAGTTTTCCCTTTTTGTTAGTCCACCAAATGTAGATTTCTTTGACACATGGACTACTTTATTGATAACCTATGGGCCATTAAACATTTAGGGAAGGTTTTCAAGAGAATTTCTGGCCAAAAATCAGATCTCTAGGCTGAGTGTAATGGCTCACACCTGCAATCCCAGCATTAGGGAGGCAAGGGCAGGAGGATTGCCATGAGTTCGAGGCTCACCTGGGTACATAATGGGCTCAGAGCCAGCTTGAACTACAGAGCAAGACCTTGTCTCAAAAATACTAATAAATAAATATATAAATAAATAAACAAACAAATACATAAAAATTTCAAGAAAGAAAGAAAGGAAATCTCTGAAACAGATAAAGAAAGTGCTTTTGGCATTTTTTATCACTTAGAAATTGATAACCAATTCTCTTCTCACCTCCCAGGTTATTATTTTAGATGAAAGAATCTGGACAGCAGCAATTGTTTCATATCTGACCAGAAAACCCATCACAAACAACCACGGGAAGGCAACTATCATCTCTCTAAAAATGAGAGCAAACACAAGGTTTAATTTGTTTGTGTGCAGTAAACATCTTAGTTTTGAAGAGAAAATCTAAAGTGAAGATTTTATTTCTCTCTGATCCTTTTGATCACCCTGGTTGTAAGATATTACCGAGGTAAGCACGCATCAAAACCTAGTACCAAGTAATCAGAATTGAAGGAATAGAATTGGTTGGGGAATTATTTTCTTAAAACTTCTTTGGGTCAATATAGTAAATCTTACACCCCATATAGGGATGTTGCTTGAGATAAGAATCAAGCCTACAGAGACTTCAGGAGTAGTACGTGGAAAGCAAAGATTCTGTTTGTAATTATGTTCTTGGGATTCAGGCGTGGCTGTCAAGTGAGGACACTAGGGCAAAGTTTGGTATATTGCTTCTAACTTTCAAAACTTAGGCCACTCTGTGTTTATGTTTGTGAGAAACCCCAAATCATCATCATCATGGCAAAAGACAGTCAGCTTTGAAACAGCCTAGTTGGGAGAAGTGGGTACTATGGCTAGGACTGGAGAAGGAGCTACAGCCAGGAGAGATCAGGCTAGTTTAGAATGAGAGGTCAGAATCACAGTGTGAATCCTGTGGTACCCTGGAGGAGGACTAGGAGAGCTCTAAAATAAATTGGGTTTTATTATTGTGTTTTTAAAGGAGAGCAGTGGATTCTGTGAGAGATTATTTCAGAACAATTATAAGTATCTACAGTTACAGTTCTTTTCTGGTGTTAAGCAATCCCTACTGTTTCATGATAAGTATAAAGTTAGTTCTTTTGTAACAGCATCCCATTCAGTTATCACTTTTAATTACTGACATTATTTTTCTTCATTAAGCCTTTTCTAAAGCTGAAGAGACAGCCTGCATAAATAGAACATTGTATTTCTTTACAAAATATTAGCCTCAAGTTTTAGTATTCTGTGTCTGTAAACATTAAACATACACACAAGAAATAAACAAGCTTGTTTAAACAAGAGAGGTGGCAATGATTTCAAAGCAGGAGTGACATTATTTTCTCCTCGGACTAGATTATATTACATGGAGATAAGTGTAGGCAAACACAAAAGTGAAAAACAACTTTGTTTCTAGTGTATTGTGGAACAGGTGCTGGGTTGAACTTTAAGTCAACTTGGATCAACAGTGAACTTTTCTGTAGGAATTTAGAAGTCAAATTGGGAGAAATAATGATTTAAATTGTTAAAGAAAGCCAAAAGCTTTGACTTTTTTTTCCAGTAAATCATTTGCATTTTTTCTTTAAGAAAACCAAAGGAAACTTATTATGAGGGAGGGGAGAAAACAAACAGACAGGTCTGAAATAACAAACAAGATTCATGAAAGGAATGAACAATCTTGATAATATTCATTTGCAGTTCATTTGTGGACTATAACATACTCTTCTTTATATTTGCAAAGGATTGACTTGGGTGTCATGTGCTAATTGGATTTTACTGGAAGAAAGAGTAATATAGCCAGAATATTCTCATATCTAGGTTAGAGATGAGAGTATTTTATAGCAAAGAAATTGTGTAGACTGTTACTATAATTTTGAATGTATTTCAGAGATAAAAAATCAATAAAACTGTCTAATTTGTGGTGACAAGTAGCATTAATAATTTCTATAGATTGTCACTTGAGCAAATGTATACATAGTGTAACTTTGGCTCACTGATAAGGAAGTGTTGTGTGGATAGCAGGTTGGTCTTGGGTCATGCACCATTAACCAATAACAAGTTAAAGTTAGGAGCTATTGAAAATCAGAAAGAAAATCTAAACATCAGTAAACATCAAATAGGTTGTTTTACACGCAAATGTTTGACACAATGATAAGTCAGGGGGAAAAAAAAAGCTCTAGTTCTTCTACAGGAAAATGTTTTATATGGTAGCAAAATAGATGGAGCTGGAGGATGTTGTATCAAGTAAAATAAACCAGGTCCAGAAAGATAAGCACCATATACTCTCACTTAGAAATGAAATCAAAAGAAGTTGAGCTCCCAGGAATTGAAAGAATGTGGATTAGCAGATGCGGGAGAAGTTTGATCATTTGGGGCTAAGTCATAATAAGGAAGGAGATATTCTACTGCACTATTGCACAGTAGGGTTACTCTGCTACTATTCTACTGTACTTTTCAAAAAAGGCCAAAGCCATTAGCTCTTTCAAACCATGCCATAAACATAGGCTTTGTTTCCGTTTTCACCATCAAATTTTGCTTTCCCAAGAACTGTTTAATTCTTATTCTCAGCTCCAGAAAACCACTGATTCTTTCCATAACTTTAACTTAGATTTGTCATGTCTAGAATTTCATGGCTTTTCTCATTGAATTAAATAATTTTCAGGTTCGTCATGTGTTTGCATGTTATCACTAGTTCTTTTGGCTAAGTATTATTCCATTTTATATATATATATGTCATAATTTTTATTAATTCATCTCTTGAAGAACTTCTGAATTTTCAGATTTTGATTCTTAAGGATAAAGATTATACAAACAACATGTATGCCTTTTCAGAGGTGTGCGTTATCATGTCTCTAAGTTTAAAACACAAGAATGACATTTCTGAGTCGTATGGAAATTACTGGGATATTAAGGGCAACGTTGAAGGCTGCTTAGCTTTAACACCTCTTGCATTTTATTAATATCTTAATGCTTACTCATACTTTGCAGTATCAGGCACTTCTTTCACCATAACTTCATGAATATATTTGTGGGTTAATAGGAGATGCTGTACTTAACTGTCAGTCTTGAGTTGATGGCAGTGAATATTGATTAAGTGCTATCATAATGGTGACAATATCGCAATTATTTTATCAGCATTGTCATTTAATCTTCATCATAACCACAAAAATCCATATATCATTGTGACTTTTTGAAAGTACAACCTGAAGAAAAATGATGGTAATTACCCTCCTCAAAATCACAGGCATACTAACTTTCACGGCTAGGATTTAAACTAACTTAGCTTCCCAAATCTATGAGCATAACTTTGCTACCTTAAGTGTAGAATTAAAAGGTAAATATTCTTAGAAACAACAGCCACTGAAATTTCAAAGAAAAAAGATAAAAGATATACTGTACTGCTTTCAGCATAAACAGCAGTATTCATCAAAGAAAGTAGATTTATGGTGTCTAAATTTGGTTAGCCTATTTTGGATTAAAGTATACAAATTAAAAAGATTAAATGAAGAAAGCTAAGTATATTTTCTAAAAGTAATTGATTTGGGGTATTTTGTTAGAATTTGATGTTCCCAAAATGCACAAGGCTTTTTATTCTGTAATTCAGAGTACACCAAATACTGTTTATGCATCCATGTTTTACTGTGGTATTAATTAGAATAGCAATAATAAATACCAGCAGTATATAATTTTTTTGAGCCAAGATCTTGCTTTGTAGTTCAGGTTGGCCCTGAGCTCACTGAGCCTGGAACTTACAGCAATCCTCCTGCTTCTGCCTCCCAAGTGCTGGGATTACAAGCATGCGTCACTACACCCAGCACTGTGGTGTGTGGTACCAGGGATCGAATTAGGGACCTTGCCCTTGTGAGGAAGATGCCAGAACCATTGAACTAAATCCCCAGCCAGTATATAAATTATTTAAAATAAAAATAATACATGGCTATTTGGGTCCATATCAGCTGCTATAACTAAATACTTTAGGCTAGATAATTTATAAACAATAAAAATAAAATTTCCTCCAGTTCATGAGACTAAGAAGTCCAAAATAGTATTACCACAGTTATGTTTTAGTAAAAAACTATTTCACAAATGGCTTTTCTTAAAGTGTCCTCACATGACATAAGATATAGAGTGATATACAGTGATATACCGTGGTCTAGACATCCTCCTTAAGCTTCATGCAATCATAGGTGGGGCTTTTCAGAGGTTCCTGGATCTACAGTGTGTGATGCTGGGGTCAGAGGTGTGCGATTACTAAATTTGTCCACTGGTTGGTTTGATATAGTTCTAGGAGTTGACAATGGGAAGGCCTTCCCTGTGTGTTAGTGCCACTCATCCTATGCTCATGTTGCCTTGATAGATTATAAAGAACAGAAAGTGGGATGCTGTGGTCACTTGTTGCTTGCTGCCTTTTCTGTCATCTTCCCGCAATGAACTGTTTCTCTTCTGTAATGCTCCTCAACAATGTCACCCTGCCTTGGATCCAGCTGATTATGGACTGAAACCTCTACAAACTGAGCTACAGTTAACCTTTTCTCTTTTAAGTTTGGGTATTGGGTATTTTATTTCAGCAACAAGGAAAGGAACTAAGGTAACTCTTCAGAGATTCATTTTTTAAATTGAGTTTATCAGTAAATTTTGAGTATTCATTATGATCACATTCCTCATTGAGAATTTGTACCTGTACATGATATATCTTAATTCTTATTTTGCCCATTACTGTGCCCTGCTGGGAGCCCCTCCTTCATATATATATTATATATATATATATATATATATATATATATATAATAAAAATATATATATTATATATATATAATATATATATATATATGCTTTGTTTCAATTTTTTCCTTATCTTCAAATTTTTCTTTCTCTTCTTCCCTTTTCCCTGCCCCTCTCCAGTTCCTTTTCCCCTTTGAGCATTTTCTTCCTATTTCACATTATCTATCATACATTTTGGACCTCATTTACATTTTCATTTTCTCACACTAGAGAAAAATTTGGTATTTACACATGTGTGTCCTATTTGTTTCACAATATGAGTGTAGTCTCAATGTGTATCCATTTAATTATGAGCATTATCCATAACTAAAACTTAACCTTTCTGAGGCCATTAATTTGATCCGTAAGTTTGAAACTCTCATGACTTATTTCTCAAAGGACCTTACATTTTAATATGACCACAGTGGGGATTGAGTTTTAACATGAATTTTGGGAGTACAAAATATATGTAGATTCGCAATGACATACGATTTGTTTTCTTCTACTTTTTGCAGTTGTTTGAACTTCTGTATAGTGCAGTTCCCTTGATATAAAGTTAAAATATCTTCACTTTATCTCTCAGCTGTTGGCAGGAAGGAATGAGTGAAAAATCCAAAATAGTTCTGTACTAATCATGGTGATGGGAAGAGTTCAGTTACTTGGTTTTTATCATAGAAAAAGCAACAGGTGTTTGACACCATTTTCATGACTTCATGAATCTCTTGCTTTTAAAGAAGACTACTTTAAGACATTACCAAGACACCTTAGAGAAACTTTAAAAATAAATTATCTTCTTAAGTATAAAAACTAAATTACAATCTATACAAACAAAAAACATGTTACTTGAGTACAGTGCTTTCTAATTTAACTATCATAGCTCTTTTTTGAAATAGAAGACTGCTGCTGAGCTCACCAAAATGTAAATAATAACTTCCAGGGGAAAATAGCTTTTTTATTAAATAAGTCAAAACAGTTGGATTTATTACCGATAAACTTCTCAAACAGGCATTAGAGAAGAAAAGCCACACTCCACATGTGTCATCTGAAAAAGCTGCTTATAGAAAATACAGTAGGATATTCTTTGTTGGATAATAAAGTCAGAATATGGACTGCCTAATACGCAAGCAAAAATCAAATTTCTTCCCACACAGTTATGACTCAGTACTTAGACTATCAGAGTTTCATAAATGTTTTTTTTATTTTATTTACCCAAAAACAGAACTCCCTCATATTAGCCATTGTGGATTTTATAAATTGAAAGAGAAACATCATGACAATGGCACCTAACTTTTTAAAAATAAAACAGACACCCTACATTGTAGTACTGATCTTTAGTTATTACAACCTGCACAAATTAACAGAAATATTAATGACCTTAAAACTAAGCTCTTTCAGACCAATTATAGAAAGCACAATTTACCTTTCAAAGAAATACTGGTGTGAAGTTTCAAGAAACCCAAAGAAAAGCTACGTGGGATGCCATTTACACTGTATCATATAAGTGATGTGTAGCTAATGAGCCTTTCACAATGGTTTGCATCCTACTCATTTCTAATTCTGTCTTTATGGAAGCTACTGTTCAGAAAAGTCCCTCCATTCCATAGAAATCTAGTAGTTCTCTGTTCTAGTACCGCTGTTAGAAAACTCAATTTAAATCAAATCTAATCACTTCTGCTAGCCATAGTACCCTTCCCAACACTCCTCATCCGCCCACACATTCTAGGACAACTTTGTTTCTTGCATCTCTCAGCCTTCCTCCAATTCAACCACACTCTAATTGGCTGGCTGGGGATTCCACTGTCACTCAAACTAAACCCCGGGCTCATTGAGGGAATTGGAAGCTGAGTTTGCATTTTGAGTTTGTTTCCCTGGACACTTATTTCTTGCCCTTAAAAAAAAAATCTATAAGTAGCAAGAACAAAGGTAGAACAATGCATGAAACAGTACCTTAAAACACAGCAGATCACTTCTTTCCTGAGTAGTATAACTGCGCAGTTCCACACTGGTAGTAAAGAGAGGACCTGAAATGAAATGAATGAATGAAATGAATGCATCATGACATTGTCTCATAGCCCCTTTCAACAGCTATTCTTTTACTGTGTTTCATCCTGTGACTTAAACATTATTTGTTTTCTAGAGGAAGGTTAACAAAACTTTTCTGTGGGTACCACACAGACAAACCAGGATTTAGTTTTCTGCCTTTCAGTTAAGGGTATTAAGATAATATTCTTTAGTTTTTCAAATTCACTGAATGTGTAATATTCCTGGATTGCTAACAGGGTACTTGATGTTAGATAGCACTAGAGAAACTACTTCCCAATTATGTTGTCCAAACAAAAGGGAGCTGCTTTTTTTTTTTTTTTTTTTTGTACTGAGGATCGAACTCAGGACCTGGCACTTATGATGTAAGTACAAAAGGGAACTATTCTTAGTTCAGCGTCACCAGCTATTAATTTCATAAAAGTCCAGCCGGTGTGATTTCTACCTGCATGGTGAGTGTACAAGGGTTACAGAAATCTGACACAGTCTTTGCTCTCCACTAGTTTCCATCTTTGGAAAGAAACATTTAAATAGACAATATACAGTGTTGTGTATGAAATAAATATTAAATTTGTAATACAGAAATTAATAATGGTTTCAGAGGAAGTGAGAGAGTGAGAGTTAATTGAAATAGTTACTGTTTCCCACAGCTGTCTTAAACAATAAAACACTTAATATTACTAGCTGTTTTCTCCTTTGTCTCTCAGGTACAAGGTAAGATAGAAGAGGAAAAGGTAGCCAATAATGTCCTAGCTTCAACCCTCAAATACCTCAAAGTTTCCTTATTCTCATTGAGCATAAACACATAATATGACCATTATATGATGCATTTTATGATGCATTTCTATAATGAGTGAGATGCAAGCTGGGTTAACTCAAAATTAAAAATTTGTCCAAATGACTTAAGAAATCAAAATAATCACCTTGCCCAAGTTTAAATTCCGCTGCACCAGAGACAGACTAGAATTCATTCTTAGAGAATTAAGGTGAGTATTTATTTTCCTTTCCTTTTTTTCTTTTAATTGTCTTAAAGCATTTTTCTGTCTTAAAGATTAAAGATGCTGTTTAGTGCATGAACAAACTATTTGCTCTTTGGTCAATCAAATATTCTTAACATGAACATAATCTGTGATCCTTTTTACAGGGTCTTTCTTTTCCTAGCACATAACCATCCATATTCACTTTTGATTGCCAATCTTGATCAGTTCCATATTTTAGTATATATTTTTAAACTTCTCCCTTTTTCTCCCCTTCATAATTAACTTATTTAATTTAGTCATGTGCTTGGCCCATTTTTTATCTTGGTAGTCAAAATGCAAGCATATCTGTGTAGTGAAAGAAATGATTGTAGTTACTCAGAGAAAAACACTATTGCAATGAACCTTGCAGTGTTCTCATTTCTGAACAGCTGTCATTAAGTTAGCTTGTATTCACTCGGAGAATGCAACCTGATTGTCTCTGTACAACAAAATATCCAGCCTAACAGTGGACACAGAGTACCTGCCCTGATCTCAGACCCTCACAATCAGTATAATTGCTACAGTCACTCAAAGGCTGGACTGAGTCATTTATTATTATATAAAATCATTTTTCAGATTCTTTCTCTGTAACAAAATTCTTAAATATCTATATCTGCAGTAAACTATTCTGTGAAATTGCCCTAGCCAATTTTTTATGATGGCAATGATGATGATGTTTTGGGGAACCATCTAGTTCAAAATAAAATGGTCAAGCCTATTATAGTTCAGAGAATTATATAAGAATTGATCAATGTTCTGAGGTTTTTCTTGCTATTACAAAGCCACTTTCTTTTCTTGTAGTTAGTTTCTTGGAAGATCATCACTGATTCGCTGTTGTACAGGTAGAAAAATATATCAGTTCTTGAAGGATGCAAATGTAAGGAACTGGTAATTATAAGCAAGTCTTTTAAATTCCTGAGTTTTGATTTAGTCATCTCTGAAATGCAAAGTTGAAAACACACACACACACACACACACACACACACACACACACACACACACTCCATAGGAAGAGCTCCTATAGCTTGATGAAAACATTTTTTCCTTTGATAATCAAACTCAGATGTGATTGAAAACAATTATTTACTTCATTTCATTTCCTGTTTTCTGCCTACAAACTACATGAATCCCCATCAAGTTGGGCACCTGACTTGGTCTCATTCCCTCTAGTTTACTGCAGCATATTGTCTTCGAATCTCCTAAGATCCCTTCCATTCTCACAAACCCAGCTTCCTTTTCCTATCAATGTTATACTTAAGTGTGATAATCCACACTGCAGGAATGGACTTCATATTATGATGGATCAGGTGAAGAAGATTAATTGAAATAATGTACTGAAAAAACTCAAATAAGTTGTATTAGTGAAATTGATAAGTTAATTGTATAACACTAACATATTCTCATACAAATGGCATCTCTTTTATCATCTTATTGTTTTATTATGACTTTATCTCTGCTTTGATCAAGACCTCAGAAAGGCTACAGCAATATATGCTAATATCTCATCTTAGAAAAGAAGTCAGGAAGCACATTACATGCCCTGCAATATATGATTCTGCAGCTGTCTCTGCAGGATTTCTTTCTACCCAAATGCTTAAGCACCCACGTCTTGTGGACAGCTATGTTTCAATGCTTTCCTTCCGTTGTCAATGATAAGAAGACTCACTTGAATATTCTAACTTCAAGTACTTTTTGAAATTATGTTTTCCTGATTGCCATCCGTAATCAAAAAGGATTCTTGTTTTATTGCTTGGCTAGGCAGGTCATTTAGCTGAGCTGATAAATAGTTTCTAGAAAACAGGCTAATGATTATTTTTACTATGTTGTCCACACTAGTAAGTATTTAGTTGAAGAGTCCCCCAAAAATACACTGAAAGAATCCAAGTATACAACCATGTAAAAATCACAGAAATTGTTAAAGGATAAATATTTAAGCCTTGAGAAAATTTTCAAAATTCATTCATTCATATAAACGAGAATACTTATGGATAAAACTTGTGAATATATTTTGAAAACAAAATGATCAATGTGTAATATACATTATAATAATGAGTAATATAATATACATATATATTAAGGATTTTTATATAAAGAATGCATGATTATATACAAATTATTAAATATGAAAGTGTGTGTACAAACCCAATTCAGATTTGGTCTTCTGTGTCCCCTGACTATGTGCACAACTACTTCCCATTTTTTTTTAAATTTTCTCTTTTGCTCATTTACTGAGTTTATTTTAGATGTACAATATGGTCACATTTAACATTATAAATATGTACCTGTATCTGTATTCTCATTTTGTCTCATTCTTTTGCCCTCCCAACCATGCCCACCCCCTATATACATAAGCTTTGCTTCCATTTTTAATTTTTACCATCTATTTTTTTCTTTCTCCTCTTTACTTTCCCTTTTCCCCTTTTCCTTTTTCCTTCATGATTATCTGTTCTACAATAAGCAAAACCAATGCCAATGTAACAAGACACCCTAAAGAACTGCATTTTCCTCTTCATTCTTCTGTCATACATCTTTCACAATACACAACTTAATCAGTCATTGAAACTAAGCGTAAAGAAGATATTGCTTCAATTTTCTACCTTAGAATAAATGATTTTAAAATGATATCCAACACACTCTAAGACTTTGTGTTGAAATTAGCAGGAAACACTGAGGTCAAAATATATAGCATTTATGCAAAAAGCTTTAATAACTAAGAGAAGTTTTTTTATAGAAGCATGTAAAGTTTTAGGCAAATGAATATACATGCTATTTTTTGTGGAATTAGTAATGTATACTATGAGTCCAATACCAGTGGCACTTAGTTTGAAAATATTTCAAGTCATATGTTTCCAGGATTATACAACATTTGAAATGCAAGTGACATGAACTAGATTTTTCCATGATTGTTTTCTGATATGATTTAATTGGTACTTCTTGTTTCATATACCAGCCCTCCCCAAACCCCTTCCACTCTAATGTATGTATTAGTAGCTTATGCTGCAAAAATATAATTGTTGACTCTGGCTCCTCTAATGTACAAAAGTAAAATCTGTTTTCAGTTGAAAGAACCAATTTGCCTAGGACAAAATGTTTCCCTAGTCACATGTTTTTCAGTGCTAAAACCAAGAAGGTCTGGGTGCACCTGGATAAATCACTCTAAGTCATCACCCAAGTAGTTGTTTAAATAAAAATCAAAGAATTACACTTGATGTGTCCATGTACTTTTTTTTTTTGAGACAGAGTCTCACTTTGTAGTTCATGCTGGCCCTGAGCTTACTATGTAGCCCAGGTAAGCCTCAAACTCACAGAAATCCTCCTGCCTCTGCCTTCCAAGTGCTGGGATTACAGGCGTGAGCCACCACACCCTGTATTGCTGTATGTGGTTACAGGGGATCAAACCTGGGACCTTATGCTTGCAAGGCGGACACACCAGAACCACTGAGCTAAATCCTCGACCGGATGTGCCTGTTTTCTTAATTCTACAGCTCTAAATCCAGCTCCACGAGTGAATCATGAAGCTTCTTCTATGAAAATATCGCTGGAGTCATAACGAGTCTACTTCCAGTTGGTTACTACCCTAGAGACTGAAGTGTCCTCTCTCAGCCTTGCTCGTGTGCAGAAGCCTCTGTCTCTAAACATCATGCCGAGCATGAGATGGCTCCATTAACATTTCCAGTCTCGTCTCCTCCTAGCCTCGAGTCTGCCTCTATGATTCAGCCAGATGGTTGTTCCTGTTTCCCCAAAATGACAAGTTTAATACTGTCAGGATATGTTTGCACTGCCGTTTTCATGAGGTGCAGTAAATGCCACCTGATGTTTCTGCCGTGAATCACAGCACTTGCTGTATATTCTCAGGACACACAGAACCTCCATCAAAGGCTTTTCTTGATAACCTAATTTAAAAATTTAATCTATGACTTTCAGTTGTGCTACCATGATTTATTTTCTTGGCTTAACAAATATTAAATGTCTGGAATTTTATTTATACTTGATTACTTAACATTTTGGGTTTAAAAAAAAATTATAATTATATACACCATAAGAATGCAGCCACTTAAAATATATGCAAGATTTTTCCCCCTTCACCCTATTTAAGAAAGGAACTAAATTTTATGTATATGGGGGGACGGTAGGGTGGGTAGGGCTATGGGAAAAAATGAGAATTAAGTTGTGTCTTATACTGGTACAAATACCCATTGTGGAGTGCAATCATGATGTGTATGTGTAACGTACCAATAAAGATTTCAATTAAAAAACAATTAAAAAAATATATGCAAGAAGCCAGACATGGAGATCCACGCCGGTTATCCCAGCAGGTGGGAAGCTGAAGTAAGAGGATCACTGTGAGTTTGAGGCTAAACTGAACTACATGAATTCAAGATCACCCTAAACTATATAGGGAGACCCTCTATCAAAAAATTACATGCAAATAAATATTTAAGTTATACAAATATATCTTTGAGTGATAAAGTCATAGTAATTTGTAATTCTGATTATTTCATCTGCAATACTTTATAATATATAGGGCTTCCATAATTTTATAATCAAAGAAAGTCAAAACCAAATTTACTGTGTAGTTTTAGAGCCCTCTACTGAGAAGTCCTGACTGCTTCATCCAAAGTGATTCCGGAAGCTGTATTCTCTGTGACCTTTGTTTTCTTTCTAAACTTTTATCATAGCATTTCTTGGACCATTTAAAATTCTCTCTTTGTGTACCTTACTCAGTATTCTGGCCTGCACTGAGGGACATAGAGCAAGGTCTATGCTTTTCACTTTGTGTATCTGAACATTTACAGCATATGTAAATGAACTAGATCTGTTTCTAAATATTTCCGCTCATACTTGTGTTATCTACACTGTTCTCTAACCACAACGAGAATATGTTTTTCACATGGCAAAACCCTTTTTATGTGTTTTGTTGCAGAGTTTTTCTCAGAAGAGAAATTTAAACATATGTCAATAAATTGTCAAAAAAATCACCGTGGGCCCAGGCTTTAGCTCAGTGGTTTCAGCGGTGGCCTTGCAAGCCAAGGTTCCAAGTTCGATCCCCACTAACCACATAAAACTGTGTGGGGCATGGTGGTTCATACCTGTAATCCCAGCACTCAAGAGGCAGAGGCAGGAGGACTGCTGTGAGTTCAAGGCCCACTTGGACTACATAGTGAGCTCAGGGCCAGCCTGAACTACAAAGCAAGATCCTGTCTCAAAAATATAAATAAATAAATTCCCTGTGACTGTTAAGCACAAACAGTATACTCTTTTTTTAAGTGATAACAATCATACATAATAAATTACTTACGACAGTCTGAATTTCATAGACTTTGTTTCTTTTTCCATATAATTATGTCCTATGTGTTTTATTATGTGTTTCAATATGTGCCTTTGTTAAATTTGTAGGATATCCTAATGTGATCTCTGAACTTACTGACTTCAAATGTCATTTACAAGTTACCTCTGAAAACTGGCTTACATAGTAAAGAACCCTGCAAATACTTGGCTTTAAAACATTTTGATGAGACTCTACAATGTACTTTTGGTTTAATTGAATTAAGTAAATTTATGAGGGCCTTAAAGTTCTTAAAACTTTTACATAGCTCTACTAAAAGTAAAAGGTTAGAAAGAGGAAAGTACTTAAGGAAAGACTTCAAAAGTGCTGTATTCAGACACAAAATAGCCAGCGATGGAATACATTGGTTCACATTTTTTAGAATGGATTCTAGTCACTAGTGAAAAAGATCAAATTCAATGGGATAAAATACAATGCATCTTACAAGGAATTTGATATACAGGACAAAAACATATAATCAGATGGTTTCGAGAGATCTAGGCAAAAGACAATAAAAACACATAGGCTGGCCAATGCACAAAACTCCTCTAAAAGTGTAAAGCCTTTAATTCTAGCAGAAGAGAAAAGACACTCTCTCTGCAAATACTGTAACAAGCTGATATAAATTCACACCAGGACTGAGATCATTGACACTGCTTATATTTTTAAAATAAATAAATAAATGGAGAGGAGGAGCGACATGACGGGTAATAGTCTCCGTCAGTCCTTTCTGCACTGAAACAAGTAGAACAGCTCTTCAGCCAGCAAACTGCCTTTAGGAGCTAAGCAGATCAGGTGGCAGATCATTCTGCTTGCTTTGGGTATAACCAAATGAAAAGAGGCCCTGAAAAAGCAGAGAGAAAAAAGAGTTGCTCGTGTCCCCCTCTTCCAACTCTAAGCAGCACACAACAGACTCCTCTTGGTTGGGGAAGCGGGAGAGGATGAAGTCCAGGTCTTAGACTCTGAATGCAGCTCCAGGTCCACTGCCATGCAATTCAGGGCTAGTTAGTCCATGATCAGTGTCTCCAGGCTTATCCACGGAGCATGAGCAACTGAAACTGCCAAAGTCCAGGAGCCTGACTTCCTCCACCAACTGTCCTCCAAACGTGAGCAGCAGAAAGAGAACAAATCTATACCCTTGCAGAGCAGAGAATGAAAACCAGCAAAGGGCTTTTTTGGACCCAGTATCAGCACCTGCAAAGTGACAGCAACCACCCCCGAGGAACTGAAAGGTCCACATAAAAACTAGATCTGACAAACAGTAGCCCTAGTCCAGCTCCAGCACCAAGTAGAAGATCAGTGAGGTGTCAGGAAAGACTTGAGTGTTTCCCTGCATGTGTGCTACCCTGGAAGTGTGTCCAGTGCACAGCAGCTTTACAACTCATGGATAGCCCAGCGTGGTATCAGCTCTGGTGGCCAAGAGACTGTCTCTGTTATCTATACCTCAGTCTTGGGCAGCACAGCTGCTATTGGGCCATTGCTCACAGATAGGGATCTGTGAGAACCAAAACTAAGCAGAGCCCAGCACTCCAGAGGAGTGGCTTTCTTACATAACTTCCACTTGCAGCCTGGGTCTTGATATGTCCCAGAAACTGAATAAGTCCTTTTGCCTGTGTCATTCAGTCAGATCCAGTTCACCATACGTCTTGGTGGCTAAGGGACTACTTTCACCCACATCACTCCAACCTTAGGTGGCATAGTTTAGTGCTAGATTTCATTTCATCCTGGTAGGACCGGGATGTAAGCATAATGCTTTGCTCTGAAAATTACTGCTGGGCTGCTGATACATAACACTGGGACCACAGCCTAAGAACCTTCATGCCCAGAGCTTCCTTTGAATGGAGGTGCTGGACTTACTTCAGTGCCACAAAAAGACATGAGACTCTAGTCTCTTATACCTGTATTCCAGCTAACATCACCTACAGCTGATAATGACACTCTTGGCCTACAAGTACATTTTAGCTATAGGCAGCCTCTAGAAATGTAGGTCTTGGTTCTGTCCTGGTGCGCTGGTCTTGAAGAGTAATGGCTCAGGGTAGAATAGCTGACTGGCTTTAGTGGAAGCAAGTGTGACAAAAGTCCTTGGAACCAGTCCATCCACAGTAACTCTGTCTAGTGCCAGAGTCCTGCAGTGTCTGACCACAAGCCAATAACTGTGGATGAGGCATATGTGCCTAATATGGCCCAGGGAGATGTTTGTGTGGACAGACAACTAACTCAAGGCAATTCACTATTTCTCTCTTCATACACCAGTAGTGTATATGGGACAAATATGAGTTTAGTTTGCCCTCTAGTACTGAAGCAGTAAAAGACTGCGATCAGCAATAAAAGAATCCTGGTAAATCTGGGCCCAGGACCTATGCAGCAATAAAGAAGAGAAAAGGACAATAAGCTCAGAAAATTTAGGAAGACTGGAATAAATAACTAATCTTTCAATATTTAGATGAGAGTGCCTGCCAGCAAACATCAAAATATTTCAGAACAACTTGATCTTACCTGGTACCCAAAATAAGGTAATTGAAATTGACGAGGTAGTGACCAATATGAGAGGGTTTTCAAATAGTTTTAAATAACCATTTTAATGGAAGCTAATGAGCTTAAAGAAAGTACAGAGAAATGTTTCAACATGTTAATAAACATTTAAGGAGGAGATAGAAACAAAATATTTTAGGAGTCAGAATTTAACTCAAGAGGTACTGTACCTCCCTTGGAAGCACAAGGGCCTGAGTTGAATCCAGTACCAGAAAAAAAATTAGCTGAAAAAGGCACTTCAGAAAATTGAAGATGCAGTAGATGTAATCATGGGAAAGACAGATCAGTCAGAAGATAGAATAAGAGAGCTATGAGTCAAGCTATTAAAAATAGTTGAAAAGTGCTGGGGATTTAGTTCAGGGGTCTGGCATCTGCCGGGCAAGTGCAAGGTCCCCAGTTTGATCCCCAGTAACCACATACTACAGTGCTGGGTGTGATGGCTCACTTGTAATCTCAGCACTCGGGAGGCAGAGGCAAGAGGATTGCTGTGAGTTTGAGGGTGGCCTGAGCTACACAGTGAGCTCAGGACCAGCCAGAACTACAAAGAGACCCTGGTTCAAAAAAGTAAATAAATAAATAAATAATTGAAGAAAATAAAGAATGCAGAAAAGTAAGGAAACAAATTTTATATATATGGGGGGGTGGTAGGGTGGGTGGGGCTATGGGAAAAAAATGAGAATTAAGTTGTGTCTTATACTGGTACAAATCCCCATTATGGAGTGCAATCATGATGTGTGTATTTAATGTACCAATAAAGATAATTTAAAAAAAAGAATGCAGAGAAATGAAGAAAGATTATAGAAAGGAAAGGAAACAAATATTTTGGCAATTGGGGATTATGAGTGAAAATGCCAGCAGAGAAGAAACTTATACAAATAAAGAATAATAATAATAAGGGAATGATACAAATATCTAGACAGCAGAAGGTCAAAGATCACAGTCAAACTGAACTCAGTCAATTCTACCTATAAAACAATTTATAATCAAGCTTTCACAGATGAAACAAAGAGAATAGTGTTAGGGTTACAAGACAAAAAGAGGATATAACAAAATGAGCGTTCCAATTTTCCATATAAGATATTTCTCAATAGAAGCGTCTAGGTCAAGAGAGAAAGGCATGATATATTGACAGTCCTGAAGGAAAAAAAAAATCAACCCTGCTAACTCAAAATACTACATCCAACAAAATGGGCAGGAGTTTAGCTCAGTGATACCATGCCTGCCTCACAAGCACAAGGTCCTGAGTTTGACTGCCAGTATCAGGGGGAAAAAAAGAGAAGGTGGGGGGGAAGAGAAAAGAAAGAAAGAGAGAAAGAAAGAAAGAAAGAAAGAAAGAAAGAAAGAAAGAAAGAAAGAAAGAAAGAAAGAGAGAGAAAGAAAGAAAGAGGAAAGGAAAAAAGAAAGGGAGAGGGAAGGAGGGAAGGAAAAAAGGATAAAGCAAAGATTTTTGTTAAGAAGCCAACAGAATATATCTCCACAAGACCTATTCTACAAGAAAATGCTACAGATTACTGGCATGATGATGGAGCAGATTCTCAGCTTGCAGTATAAGAAAGGAAGTTTGAATCTACAGACACAGTGAGGGTGATGATTCCAGAGGCTTCCAGGGAAAATGAACCAGTGGAATGAAGAGCTGGATGCTGTAAGCTATGACGGCTAGTGAGTGACTCCAGCCCATGTGTCCTCTAGACAGGGTGCTTGGCAAGACGCCATTTTAGGGAAGAGACAACTGGATTCAGAGCAGCTATGAGGCAGATTCATGCCGGGGCTTGCAGTGACTGGCTGAAGCATAACTGTACGAGTCATCTACAGTCAGGCAGCCAAGGCCAATCTGGCAGGAGACAGTCAGAATGGAGTAAGCTGAACAACTCAGCCTCCAGTTCCACAACCAGAGACCAGCATCAGCTTGAACTTCTTTAGGGCTGAAAGTACCAGGATTGGCACCCTGTCTTATTGCTACTGCAGGCTGCTGGGATCATCCAGCGCAAGTTAGGGCCCCGTGTGTCTCCCTTGTCTAACAGTGACGGCAGAGTCGGGCTGTGAAGTGGACACCACCAAAACACTGTAGACTCCAGAACACAATCACAGGCTTTAAATCACAGACAAATCTTTTCAAGTTTACATCTGTTTGGGATTTTCTTTTTTGCTTTTTTCTTGTTTTTTTTTTTTAAAGAGTGCTAGCACTGTTTTTACATTTTTGTTCTGTTTAGTTCTTGTCTTTGTTCTATCTTCTTTGTTTCCCTTCTGTCTTTTTCACCAGTTTCACAAAGCTTGAGTAATCTTCTTTTTTCCTACAGCCTCGCTTGAAATTTTTCTCTTCTTTTATTTCCCTATTTTCTTCTTATCCAACTCAAATTTTCTACCTTCAGTGTAAAATTACCCTATTAAAGAAATATTTGCTAGTCATATATATATATATATATATATATATATGGATGGATATATATATATATGTCCAATTTGTTTTAGGTTTTGTTATATAGGTGTATATTTTATGTGTGTACATTATATGTTACATGTATGTATATGTACATATATTATGTATATAAAATATACATGTATTCTATAACAGAATAATATATTATGTTCATATAACACAAATATATAAAAATTTTGTTAATTGTAAATTTTGTGCCTATGGTTAAAAGTGAAAAATTAATAGTTACTATAGTTTATTATTGTCTAGACTGTACTGTTGCATTTGTTACTGATTGTACTAGTCTAGCCAGGGTGACATAACTGTTGTAATCACCTCTTCTTGTATGCCAATAATGATATTAGCTGAGGGTCATAAACGACACCATAGTCCAGCACCAAAGAACTGGGTGCTAAACCAAACAGCCTAGACCGCTTCATTCCTAAATAATTAAAAATCAATTCCCCGATTGATGTAGGGACAGACTCAAAGGTCAAAAGCCAGCTACATCTAGAAAATATCTCTGAAAAGTAGTCATTTCTTAAGGAGTTCTCAATACTAGTAATAAAGCTACCTACTTTAAACAATGTATAAGCATCAATGTGAAAACAAATTTTAAAAGTAGAAAATGAGAACACACAGATGCAAAATAAAACTACATAATCCAGTTCACCCAGGCAAATCTAGGGACAATGAGGTGGAAAAGATCAAAGGCCACACAGCAGAACTTTCTGAAATGGTAGCAGTAATAAAGCAGATGAATGAGTTTCTAGAAAAAAATCAGAAATAATTTCATGAATAACTGCAGGGGTAAAGGTCATAATGAGGAACATGGTTTGTGAATAAAGTTGATACAGATTTTTTTAAAATAGAAGAGCTTAGAAAGCAGATGGAAACCATTAATGCCCAATATATGAAAGAACTCAACTCCATGAAATAGATTCAAATAGATACCTAGATTAAAAATTATATTAAAAGTATGCACTGTAGAATTAACGAATGTGATGACAACATACCAAACATAGAACATAGGTGTGTGATTAGCAAGTATCAAATGAAACACTAAGGTGTACATGAGGTCCAGAATGTATGATAGGTAATGTGAAATAGGAAGAAAATGTCAAAGGGAAAGAGGAACTGGGTAGGAGCAGAGGAAAACAAAGAAGCGAAAGAAATAATTTGATGGTAAAAAGGAAAAATAGAAACAAATCTTATGTATATAGGAAGTGGGGCTTGAAGGGGGGACAGGGGCAAGGGAAAAATAAAAATCAATATATATCATGCACAGGTACAAATTCTCAATGGGGAATGTGATCATAGTGTATACCTAAAATATGCCAATATACTCAATTTATTATTTTAAAAAACACCAAGGGACCACAAAAAGTCAAACTAACAGCTTCTAACTGATGCAAACAAAAATAAAATAAGATTTATTGGAATCAATAAAAATAAGACAGCTCAAAGATCATAACAAACCTGTTTAGAGAAGTAATGGCAAACATTTATCAAGAATGAAAAAGGGATTTCACACACACATAAGTGAGGCACACAGAACTCCACCTAGCATTGATCAGAGAAAACCAAGGCATACAAATAGTTAAGATTCCAGAAGTTCAATACAACAACACAATACTAAAAATGTTAGAGAAAAGAATCAAGTCAGCTCTAAAGAAGAACCATCAGAGTCAGAGCAGACTTCTCAATGGAAACCCGTAATGCAAGTATTGAGTATTGAATTTGGAGGAAAGTATTTCAAGCTATAAAAGAAAACCTTGAACCCATATTAAAGTGCTCCACAAAATTATCTTCTAAAGGTTGTGGGGAAATAAAATACTTCCATGACAAAGAACAGCTGAAGAAATTAATGACAACCAAACCAGGACTCAGAAATGTTCTGAGAGATACTTAGAAAAAAAAACAGCAATTGCATGAATTCCAATAAAATGAAGCCAGCAGCCAAGGCAAGTAATTAAACAGAGGAGAAAGAAAGAGAACCAACAAAAGAAAAATAATATGACTAGGATCACTCAATACATATCATTTATAAGCATCAATGTATATAGTCTCAATTCACCGATCAAAAGAAACAAGATCCAACAATACTCTGCATACAAGAAGTATATTTAATTTAAAAAATTATACACTGAAAATTGAAGCATAGAAAACAATTCTTCATGTAAAAAAATGTAGAAAAATAGGAGTATCTATATTATTTGTGCACAAAGTGGATTTTAAGCTAAGATTGATCAAAAGAAACAAAAAATATTATTATATGCTTGTTAAGGGAATAATCCAACAGGAAAAGGTACCCATAATAAATATAATCTCACCAAACAGCAGCACAAACAACTATATGAAAATATTTAATGGACATGAAAAATCAAATAAACAATAACACAGTTGAAATGGGACCTGTCAACACCTCCACTGTCCCAAAGTACACATTAACTAGACTAAAAAATCATCAGATTTTTTTTTTGAGACAGGGTCTCACTTTGTAGTTCAGGCTGGCCAGGAACTCACTGTGTAGCCCAGGCAAGCCTTGAACTCACAGCAACCCTCCTGCCTCTGCCTCCCAAGTGCTAAGGTTACAGACATGAACCACCATGCCCAGTATCGTGGCATGCAGTTACCGGGGTTCAAACTGTACCTTATGCTTGCCAGGCATACTTTTGATTAAATAGACTTAGAGATCTACAGAGTATTGCACCCTACAACATCAGAACACACATTCTTCTCAGGTGTACATGGAACTTTCTCCAAAATAGACCACATACTAGCTCACAGAACATGCATAAGTAAACCCAAGAATTCTAATTGTCCCATGCACATTATGAGCTCATAGTGCAATGCAAGTGGAAGTCAATGGCAAAAGATACCACAAAAAATCCATTAAAACACAGAAATTAAATAGCACTCCTCTGTTGAACAACCAATAGGACACAGAAAAAATTAAAGAGAAAATTTAGATAATTTTTACAATTAAATAGTGCTGCTAATACAACATACCAGAACATATGAGTTACAATGAAAGCTGTCCTATGAAGGAAATTTACAGTGATGAAACCTCACATCAGGAAAACAGTGAGATCAAACAAACAGCCCAATGTTGAACTTCAAACTTCTAGAAAAAAATGAACAAGTCAAGCCCAAAACTCATACAAGGGAGAAAATTACAAAGATCAGAGCAAAAATTAGTGCAAGAAAGACTAAGAAAACAATAAAAAGAATCAATGTATAGAAGAATTTGTCCTTAAAAGATTAAATAAAATTGATAAACTCGTAGCCAAAGATATCAAAAAGGGGCATGGTGGTGGCTCATGCCTATAATCCCGGCACTCAGGAAGCAGAGGCAGCAGGATTTCTGTGAGTTTGAGGCCAACATGGGCTGCATAGTGAATTCAAGACCATCCTAAAATACAAAGTAAGACCTTGTATAAAAAAAAAAAAACACAGATAGATACATATCGCATCTTTTCTCTGGTATGAGAAAATGAAGATGTAAATGGGTCCTAGCATTGTATGTTACATATTGTGAAATAGAAAATGCTCAATGTAAAATAAGGTGAAATGGGACAATGTAGAGATTGTAACAAAAAAGTAAGGAAACAAATTTTATATATATGGGGGGGGTGGTAGGGTGGGTGGGGCTATGGGAAAAAATGAGAATTAAGTTGTGTCTTATACTGGTACAAATCCCCATTATGGAGTGCAATCATGATGTGTAT
>PVIR01023733.1:0-26730 GCA_004026965.1 Petromus typicus
GGCCCAGGGGCCATGTTTTTGGAGAGGAGGGGGCAGCTCCTAGAAACCTTGAGTGCTGCAACAGAAAGTTGCAGAAATTTTACTTATTAAAGTAAATTATTAAACTTATTAATTTTACTTATTAAAAGTCTATAATAATAAAAGGAGCTAAAATTCATACATAACTCATAATTCATGGATTCACTAAAGATGTGACTTTTGTCCTTTAGAGAGAAATATTTTGTATTTATAAGTTTATCTGTCAAGCGAGAAAGATGTAGAATTGTATCTTCTGTAGCACATTTCCTACAGAGGTCAACCCAGTATGTCAGTGAACTCATTTCTAGGTAGCTGTGGGTTCTTATCTCTTAGGAGGTAACTTATGAAACCACTTGTTTGTATCAAAGAAAATAAAAACTCAGCTGACTGTATCCAGTGATCAAATCTAATTAATCCATTGATAGTATTTTAGCTACTTTAAAGCCCTTCAATGCTATTTTTAATATTACCATAACCAATAATCATTTTTGGCATCACATATATGACTACATGTACATATGCAGATGGATTCAAGAATAACACGTATAGGGCCGGGGATTAAGTTCAGTGTTCCCTCACCTGCCTGGCAAGCACAAGGGTCTGGGTTTGATCCCCGGTAACCACATACAATACTGGACGTGAAGAGACTCATGCCCACCAGCAATCAGTACCACATTCCGCAGTGCCAGGCATGGTAGCTCACACCTGTAATCCCAGCATTTGGGAGGCAGAGGCGGGAGGATTGCTGTGATGTGAGTTTGAGGCTGAGCTCAGGGCCAGCCTGAACTACAAAGTGAGACCCTGTCTGAAAAATGAAAAAAAAAAAAAAAAAAAGAATGACACATAAATACTTGGCACTGAAAATATGAATATACAACATTTACCTTAATGAAGTCACAGATCTCGGGTTTATTTTCTTTGTAAACTAATATAATCTAGCAGCCAAATTCAATATAATGGAAAGAGCAGCCCAGAATTACCTGTGATTCAGGGTAAAGAATTGTTGGCTAGATTATCTGAACTTGAACTGCAGGTCTGGCTATTTCTAACTAATGGTCTTTGGGCAGTTTAATTAAGTGCTCTTGTGACTCAGTTTATTTGTAAAACAGGTATTGTATGATAGTTTACCACACGGAGCTATTAGAAAGATTAAGGAGTTGCTATTTGGAACATACTTAGTGTCAGGTGTATAATAACTATTGTAATAATGCAAAATAAGTAAATGAAATATATTCCATGAATATTTAAAATGGCAGTACAGTATTCAGGGGATGGAGAGGTCACTTGGGGGTTGTTTTGATGACATATTATACATGAAAAAGATGAAGCCTGAGTTAGATCTGGAAGGTAGAAGAGAAGCAAAAAGATACAAGAGGTCTTTCTACATGGACAAGAAGGAATATGTTCCCTTCCCTGTCCTAAGGCAAATAGGCTTTCAGTAACAAATATGTGAGGAAGGGGAGCACGCTGAGGGTGACACTTCACAGCCTGGGAGAGCAACAGGGTTTACTTCTGAGTGGAAGAATTAGCAAGTGAGTTCAAATGGCTAAGGGTTGGGCAGGAGGAACGCGGACATACTTAGAGTTGGGGTTTTATATCTAGGGGTAATGTGCTGGGTTTTCCAGGCAGTCATGATGTTCAGTGATCACAGATGTCAGCTTTTGGTTTCTGGATAATCAATCCACTTTGGAACCAGCTCAGCTCTTTACCTCACACTCTCTGCTCAGTCACCAATGAGCCATGAAACTGGCATCTACCAACAGATAAACTGGCACATCGGCCTCCATTATGGCAAGGGTTCCACTCTCTCTCGCTCTGTTCCCTGCATGACTTTACCTCCCAGATCATTTTCTGCTACCTAATGAGCTTCTAGCTAACTGGACTTTGTTTGCAGTGTTTGGTCCCATTTATCACCCCTTCCTCTCCTAATGTTCTTTCTGGCACAGATTATGTTTTAAAGGAACAACTCTGCCCAGTGGAGCTTTCATCTGTAGCTTCCACCATGAATTTTGTCTCAGGCTCCCTCATGTAGACTCCAAATGGGACTGGGAATGGAGGCCCAGAGCTCAGCCCATCTCAGATGGAAGCTGACAGGACCTGGGCAGGGCATCACTGGCCCTGAAAGAAGTCAAGAGCTTAGAGCAGAATTCTAGTGTTATCAAGGAAGTGGAGCTCAAGTAAAACTTGTCATGGAAGTTCTGCCCGTTGCTCATCATGATGAAGGTTGCAGCAAGATGGTAAGCTGGAACCTTGAGATAGATGCTCTGTTCACCTGAAGATGAATTTTATTTCCAACCTACTTTTCACATGCATTACATATATGGAACTGTCTGAATTTAGTGAGAGCACCAGGAAGGACTAAACATGGACACTGAAAGGGCCTGAAAGAGGCAGAAGCTGAGCAAGATGTGCAAACAAAAACATGGATACATTGTCCTTCTCATGTGTGTCTAAAAAATTAAACCGAGGGGCCGGGGATATAGCTCAATGGTTCTGGTGCTTGTCTTGCAAGCACAAGGGCCGGGGTTAGATTCCCGGTAACCACATAGCAATACTGGGCGTGGAGACTCACCCCAGCAGCAATCAGCACCACACACCACAGTGCCAGGTGTGGTGGCTCACGCCTGTAATCCCAGCACTTGGGAGGCAGAGGCAGGAGGATTGCTGTGATGTGAGTTTGAGTCTGAGCAGAGGGCCAGCCTGAACCACAAAGTGAGACCCTATCTCAAAAAACTTTAAAAAAAAATTAAACTGAGAGTTGCAACACTGAGAAGAATTGACTAGTACTGGGAAGTGAATTTAAGGCCAGAAATAGCAGGTTTTTAATGCCAGGAAAGGGATTTGAATTACTCTTAGGGACAGAGAGAAAGCTGAATACTTTGAGCAATGGTGTGTGTGAAAATTAGCTGGCAGTTGTCTGCAAGCTAAAATCCATAGAGTAAAAGAGGAAGAGAGGAGTCCAATTATGATGCCCTTTATTCACAGACAGCCCTTCGAGCTTTGGGTTTGTGGTACTTATCATTTAGTAGGTGCTTAATAAATATTTATGCAATGAGAGAATAATTACACATATGGTTCTTGAATTAGCAGCTACATTTATGTCTAAATAATCTAACTCTTTATATGCTGGATCCCTGATCTGATATTTTTAAAAAATATTTTTGTCAAATGGAAAATTAAACATATATGGTAAGACACATTTCACTGGTGTCATAGGATTTTTCTACTATGAAGAAAGTTTCTTGTTAAAATGAATTGAAACAGTAGTTCATTGTCCTTCTTTCCTTTTCCTTGCTTGTAATGGGTACACATCAGTCAGAAGTTTGTAGGGTCAAAACTCCCAGCGCTGTCAGAGGTGGCTTCCACACCCCCAGGCTGAGCCACTGCCCTTCTCACACTCCCGTTAGCACCATGACTTGAGCACCCTCCCTTCCTCGGTGGTTATCACTGAGTCTTCAATGCTGACCCCCAATGCTTTGGACAGACCTGGTGCCTAGTAAGTGTTCTTTAATATTTATCTACTGCACAATTTTCTATTGATATTCCACAGTCTAATTCTAGACATTGATGTTACAGAAATCAAATAAAACGGAGGAATCCGCATCTCTCCTGGAATTTTCACTGGTTGTGTAGGTGGGGAGAGAAAGGAGACAGAAAATAGACATAGAAACAAAAACAATGAAATATATCAGTGACCTTAAAATGTGTTGCCAAAAATAACACTGTGCAAAGGGAAAGGAATTTAAGAATGCTATTTTAGATATAGTGTTTATGGGAGATTATTCACTGAATGGAATTTGAGCAGAGAGTTAAGGAAAAGGAGCTCTAGCTCCCTGGATATCTGAGAGAAGAAATTCCGAGCCAGGAGGGAGCAGTGGTTGTTATTGGTCATTTTTGTTGCTGGAGCAAGCTGTACCTGACAGGCACAGTTTAAGGGAAGAAAAGTGTGCTTTGGTTCACAGTTTTAGAGGTTTAAATTAATGATAGATTGGCTCCATGACAGAAATATCATGGAGGGAGGGCGGTACAGAGGAAGAAGAACAGGTTGGAAAGAGGCAGGGAGGAAGGATTCAGGAACTAGAGAGAGACTTCAAGGTCATGCTGTTACGATCAACTCAGACGCACAAAGCTATCCTCTACTAATCTCGTTGGTGTCTCTCGAGTCAATCAAATAGGAAATAAAGATCACCCATCATAATGACTGAAGTGAGTTGAATTCTCAGTTCCTAAAATCATGTTGATATCTATTAGAGGAGCCAGCATTTAAAAATTGCCTAAAACATTTGATAAATAGTGTGAGGAGCAGGCTTTGTTTTTATGTTAAAATCATTCTTTTTGCTGTAATGGAAAGAAGTTTTCATAGGATTTGGTGTGAATAGGGACAGAGCTGGGTCATGTGAAGTCTGGAGTTTCTTTCTAGCTTATGCACTATTGGAAAGCTTATTTTATTTTTATAAATTTTACAGAACTTTTACAAAAGATATGACCAAGTAAACACATCAGAGGCCTTGAATGTGGGAGACCTGAGGGCGTCTGCTTCCTTTGCCTCATGACATGTCCACCTCTGGGTGAAACTGTGCATCTGAGAGGAAAAGAAATCATTACGCTTTCTATTGTCTCCTCTGTTATGACCTAATAAGGAAATGGCAGTTTGAGGTTAACATAGTGGTTTTTCTAGGCAAGCACATAATTAATAATTGTACAATTGCATTCCAGCAAGAGGAAACCAGGCCATTTTGGTGATGTGGATAAAGCACTTGGGTGAGATTCAAGGTTTCTAATTTTAGTTCTGTCATTTGTTAGCTGTGAGAACAAAGGACAAGCCAATGAACCAATCTGCCACTCTTCTCCTTTCTTTTTGCAAAATTTGTATTAGAGTAGTGCTTCACTACTCAGTTTAAGGTACTTGACATATTTGAGAACTATCTATGTTATGCTTACTTTATATTTCCATGAAATCGTTCACAATTGTAATTAAATATAATTGAATGGATATTATTGATTCTAGAAGTAATTACTGATACTCTAATCCTGATGAACAAGGCTGATAAAAATAACAATTCATTACTAAATTTTGCTACATTTCTTGCTGAAAGAAATCATTGAGACTGAAGACTTTAAAAAATGTATTTATTATTATCCCAGTCTTTTTCTTAATGGTGGAAAAAAGGAAAGAAAAAACATGGCACTTGCAATTTAAAGGTGAAGAGGTTCATTTTGGTTACATATTTTAGAGGGATCAGTTCATGGCAGTTATAGTTTAGTTGGCTTCAAGGAAAAAGTGCTTTGATGGAAATGCGGGGCAGAATATAAAGCTGCTCATTGTATGGTGGCCAGGAAACAGAGAGGGAGAGAGAGAGAGAGAGAGACAGAGAGAGAGAGAGAGAGAGAGAGAGAGAGAGAGAGAGAGAAGATTGAGGACATAAGGACAAGAACACACTTTTCCAGATCAAGTCCCGATTGATCCACCATTTTTTTGAGCAGGCCCTGCCTCCTAAGAGCAAATTAAGATACAAACTCTTCGAAAGATTAGTGATGTATGGAGGAGTATAATAGGCCAGTGATCCTGTGACCTTGTAAAGACCCATCTCTGAACACATATGACTTCTGGAGGATATATTTAAAAATCTAAACCATAATAATTACAAAGTATCGAGTTATTGAGAAAGTCATATACACACCAAACTGAGCATTTTTAAAAAAATCATGCGCTCGATGGGCTAATATAGAACAACAAGTAATATTATAAATAAGCATAACACTTTATTTTTTAAGTTTACCTAATCCCATATTTGTGTACCTCTTAAAGTAGTTAAAGTTTTGGTACAACAATGGCAAGACATCCACAGTCTAGAAATGACTTGACCATATAGATTAGTTTGAGATTGAAACTTTTTCTCTTAAGCTTTCACTAAAGCAGAGTTCAGCAATTACTGCCTGCAGTTTCAATCTGACATGCTGCCTTTGTTTGCAAATAAAATTTTAGAGGAACATGGTCCCACTCTGTTGTGCATGCATTTTCTCTGGCTATTTCCACACTATCGTGGGACAGTAATTCTGAAGTAAATCATATGGTGAATACCTACATTAGAATTTGTACAAAAGGAATATCTTGAATTTAGCATTGAGGAAGAATGTGACTTTAAGTTTTGTGGCTTTTATGACCTTTTAATCTTTGGTACCAAATATTAGCAGAACCTGAATATTCTAAGATTTTCATAAAACATACAATAGTAACTCTTTCTCAGCCCTGTGTGAAGTACTACTCATCCATGAACTCAACTGTTCACCTACCTGCATGCACCCAAGCAGCTGAATGAAGTCTGTGGGGAAATCATTTCACCATACATCAATGGACTTAAATTTGATCAGCCCACATCTTAATAATCTCTGAGAAACCTTGTGAGATTTACTAGGAAATTCTTTTACTTTCTTAGTTGACTATTTTATTGTTTCTTTTAGCAGCCACTGCTCATTGCCATCACAAAGTGCTTTTCCCCATTCAACAGCACCAACAGCTTTGTGGTTTTGCTAGAGGCCACCTAATGGCTAGTTAAGCTCTCCTGTTTGCCGGCATTTTGTTTACCTCTTAATGACCATGTGATTATATGAACCCATACCACACGTAAAGAAATCTGGGCATTTTTCACCAAGTTTCAATATCCAGAAACAAATACTCTTTCCTTTTTACTGTGCTCTTCTTCCTGATTCTGGAGAAAAGATAAGATAGGTAGGGCAGCCATCTTATAACCATGGAGCAAACTGAAGATAGCCTGAGGTTTCTCAACATTTACATTTTTAAGCAATTTGACTAATATCAGCATTGGCCAAACTCTGGACCACTCTGAAATTTGTTGAAGTCTGGAAAACTCATAATCCAAAAGAAAACTTCTCAATGATAGGTTCCTTTGTTTTCCTTAAATTTTCTATCTTAGTGGTCTCTTCAAAGTAATCATTTACTGGAACGAAATAGAAGTTACTGGTCTATTTCCTTATCTGCTGCCATCTATTCTGTAAGCCCAGCCCTTAATGTAGCATCATATCTCACCATCCTGCCCTCTTCCGATAAAAGGCCAACAATTCATGCATTTCGCATGCCCCTCCTGAGGCCTTCAGGAACTCACATTATTCTCTCTGTCTTTCCATATTAGCCTTATCATAGCTACTGGATGATTTCCATCAGAAAACAATCTCTCAGATCCATTACCTTGAAAAATTAAATAAATATTAAACTCTAAAGGCTGCCACTCCAGTTCTCTGCTTCTTGATTACAAAGTTAGTGAGACATATTATATGTATTTATTCTTCCATTTATCAATACATTGCAATTTGACATCTTATTCCATAATTCTAGTAAAATTGTTGTCAAAATAAGCACAAAAATCCATATTACCCAACTGTGTGATCTGATTCTTTGTCCTTATCGTCTTTAACCTTGTAGCAACGTTTGACTTGATTGAGCCCTTCCTCATCTTCTAACATTTTTTTTTCTTAATTTTAAAGCACAGTATTCTTTTAGTTTTCTTATTTACCTTGTCATTTCATGTTGGTCATGTTTATTGGTTAATTCCTTATTTCATAATACGTACATTTCACTTCAGTTTTTTCCAAATCATTTATTTTCTATTTCACATCTATACTTACAAGATATAATTTAGTTCACAAAAATGATAGTACTATCTACTTACCAGAAAGCTCCACTTATGTGACACAAATTTTATCTGACACACATTTCTCCCTTGAGATTAGAATAGTTCTTACTGATACATATACATCCTTAGGTATGTGACACTTAATGCTGATGTGCCTGTGCATCTGTGATTCTATAACAAAATGACTTAGAGTGGAGAATTGACAAAGTGCAGAAATGGATTGCACATGGTTATGGAGGATGGGAATTCCAAGATCAAGGAATAGCATATCTGATGTCTGCTGAGGCCACAGGTTTTATAGCTGATGCTTTGTACTTATCCTTATGTGAGAGAAGAACCAAGATGGTAAAACAAGCTCCTTCCGGATATTTGTATGGGGACAGAAATCGCATTCACAAGCAAAGCCTTGCTCCTTCATCAACCTCTAAACTGTCCATCTCTTAATAGCACAACCCTGAGGGCTGGTTTTCAGTGGGTGAATTTAAAGGGGCACACTTTGAGACCATAGTGATGATGAAAAATTATCTCTTGTTTGTTTTTCTCCAAAATTTAATTTTTCATAAACACTCCTTACCTGCAGAAATGACAAGACTATTTTTCAATATTTCCTTCTCTCCTTTTATCTCTGACATTCAGTCCATTTGCCAGTCCTGTTGATTTTACTTCTAATATAAATTTTGAAAATGTTCACTTTGGACTAATATGGGCTTTACATTATTTTATGTAAATAATGGGTAGTTTCTGAATTGCATTCTGCCCTTTTCTGCTTGCTTTCTATTGGAATAATATTTCTGTAGTATCTATGTGGCATTGACACTTTTATTTATATTCACAGTATTTATCCTACAACTACTGAATTTAATGGGCTTGTCTTAGTCACTCTCTTGTGGCTGGGATGAGATGCCTGAGTTTATTTTAGCTCAGTTTGTAAGGGTTTCAGTGCATGGTGGGCTGGCTCCAAGGTAGAGTGGCTCAGCAGAGGGTCATGGCAGAGGAGAAGCAGTCCATAGCATGATAGGCAGAAAGCAGCAACTTTACTTTTGTTTTCCATTTTATTTGATACAGGCTACAAGTGTACTGGTTGGTGCCACACTCACCCAAGGGGAACATTCCCTCTTCAGTAATTTCACCATCTAAACTATGTGGGATTCTGGGGAAGTCATTGCAGCCAGAACCCTTGTGGCGAACTCTAATCCCCTGATAGCCCCACAGTTAAAGGATCAGTAATCAACAAACAAGTCCGAACCTTGAGAAAAAAGGCTGAGCCTGGGCTCAGCTCTTGCTACTCTGAGCAGCAGCAGCCAAAGATCAAATACTGCAGCAGTAGAAGTTAGAACAGAAGAAACAATAACCCGAGCTCACCTGCACCTTTATTTGGTAACCAGCCTTCAACCCATAATCCTAGTATGCACAAAACAGGGCAGTCCCACAATAATCCCTATAGTTGAAGACCACATAGGGCAGGGAAGACATCCTTAAATTCTTAAAGTCCCAATAAGTCTTAAGGCCAATAATCCTAGTACAGGAATCCTTGTAGTTTAAAATCCCACAGGGTGGGGTAGATGTCCGCAATAATCCCAGTAGTTGATTCCTCAGGGCAGGGCAGACTTCCTCAAATCCAAGTAAATAATACCAGTAAATAAGTCTTAAACTTGAGTGAGTTATCCTCAGTATGTCAGTTATCCTGACATAACTATGCCCAACCAATCAATGGACTGATCCAATTATCACAAACCCATGATCCAGTATCACACATTATTGATCTAGCTACTTCCTGAAAGCCCTACCTATGAGTGCATGAAGCTTTAGGGAAGCATCTGTGACAGACATAAGCTATGTTAGGGCCCTGAACAATCTTAACTCCCTCTGCTTCTACTGTTCTCCCATTTCAATTATATTGGACCTATGTCTCCTTGGAAAACAGTACAAGGTCTATGACCTTGGGGTCTTTATAAAAATGATACCTCCCAAGGGACATTTGCACAACAACACACTTAGGTTTTCTGTGAGTGCAACCTTCTGTTTTCAAAGTTATCTCCTTATCTATTAGATTTTAGCTATATATGAGCCTCCCAGATAAGACATCATCCCCTTTATTTTATTAAATGTTGCTCTTCCTTCTAATCTAGTATTTTCTTTTGATAACAGATCAATGGGTAAGAAAAATTTAGTACACTGCAATGGAGCCGTAGAGATAAATTTGAGATATTCATAGGTAAATAGATGAAAATTGAGAACATAATGTTAAGTGAAATGAGTCAGACACACAAGCTCCTCCAAACATGAGTTTTCTTATACGAGAAACAAAATATATCTGAATATACAAATAAAGGACAAAATAAAAGAGAAATAAATAGGAAGTAGGGAGGAGTTCAGATATTTCCCTTAATTATACATTCCATTGTTTGAAAAGTAGTTTAATACATGTATTATTTTTTCTATTTATCTACTAGTTTATCTTAGTTGAAAGAAAGTTTTGCTCTATTAGCTCTTTCTTTTCTGTGAAAATCTTTATGGTGTATGTCTTGTACTCTAACTTCTTTGATAATAACAATAAATAGTTTGTTAACTATTGCTACTCTGACTATTTTATTATGAAATTTTGTTTTTTTTATAAAATGAAAAAGAATAAAAGAAAATATGAAACCTATATCAAAAAGAAAATTGCTCATTTTTTCCAACACTTATACACATTTTTAGTAATACTTCTTTTTGGATTATTTTATTATGTACTCTTCTCCTTTCCTGAAAAATGTCTATGAAGGCAGAGAACATGTATGTTACTCATCAGGGCCTGCTACTTTTCAGTGTAATATGTAACATTTAATAACATTTGTCAGTTGCAAATGTTTTTTGGCTCTTTGAAGGCATACATACATTCTTATAGTAAAGATGCAATGGGTGAATTACATACAAAGTAGAAAGACTCAGCTTCCTGTTATGGGACTTCACAAAGTTAGATAGAGTACTTCATTTTACCTAGTAAAATTATTCTGTATTTTAGGTATTTTGTGTAGAATAAATTGATCCTTATAGTATTGACTTTGCATTTTGAAAGCAAAAGTTCCTGATACAAATTTCTGTCTCTATTTTACATCAACTTTTTCTTCAACACCACATGTTCACTCTCTCCACTCTGAAAGCTTTGGAAATCTTAGGCCATCTTTGCCTCTCCTTGCTTTGCTTTTTGCAGCTTTCCTTCTCTTTAATGCCCCTGAGGGCTTAGATTCCATTCTAAATTATTGGTCATATTTTGATACAATAATACATCGATTCCAGAAGCACAGTGCATTTACTTTCACGTCTCACAATTGCTTTGGCAACCTGTAATTACTGGTTGTCCAATATTCGGATAATTGTACCATCCATCACTTATTAATGTTGTTTAAAAATGCCACTTGAGATCACAATTATCAAGTAAAGTGCGTGATACATAATGTTATCTGCATGCAAATCCACAGAGTCATAATGAGAGTGTGAGTCAGAGTAGGGGTACAGTGGGACAGTGTACTTTACCATCCTCCATATTACCCACTTCATTAGTCACCTCTGTCTACAGCAGAGCTGCAGCAGTTCGTGAACTTGAATTCCTTATGTTATGCTGCAGGCTGAATTCTCAGCACAGTGTCTGGCCCATAAAAAACATTCAATTAATTTTTACTGAATAAAAAAATTTCAAAATCTTCCAGGAGCTTACATGGGACTGAGTAAGATGCTACTGGTTCCACATCTGTCACTACTACTGTTACCAATAACAGTAATCAAAGAGGCAAAATCCAACATAGTAAATCCTTTGAAATAGCTTGTACTGTGACTGTCTTCTTTAGCCTGCTAGAGAATAACATCAGAGAAAACAACATGTGTATATCTTTGTCTTTCGATCATAACCTCAGTGAAATTTGCCTGAGTCTCCCTGTTCAAAGTGACATACTGTCACTTCACTCCACCTGTGAGGAACTTATCTGAGAATGGATGGATCTGGATGAAAGGGCAGCCAATTAGGTAATGGTCTCCAGCAAGAGCGGACTCCACAGAAGACTTGTCTTTGAGCTTGCAGAGTGAAGCTAAAAGGTTCAGCTGTTATATAAATCAAAGCAGAAAGAATAAGTTTACACCTGTAGGTTGACACAACTGTATTTCCTTGGGTCAGACAGTGGAGTGATGTGAGGATAACTCATGTGATACTCAGATTAACGAAGAAATCTTGACTCCAAGTATTTAGATAGCACAAGAGAACACCGGATCATCTGCAGACCTGCAGTGTTACTTTCGCTTTAACATTGTCTTAAAGGGTCGAGGTCAGGAAGTAACTCATGGGAAATAGTTTAGCACAAGACTTAAAAGCTTAATGGCAAAAGAAGTTATCAGCAGGAACAGGTGTTACAAATTTAAAGCCAGGGATCTGATATCAAGTTTATTAAAACAGATAGAGGGAACTTGTCATAAACAAGCTTGTAGACATCTTCCTGTGAGAAATTGCTTTCTAACTACCTGTTCCAATTTAAATTTGGTTCTGATAGGATGCCTGGTAAAAGGAAGAGATAAGCATTCATACTATATTATTGTTAAGATTTCTGCCATAACAGACACCATCCATGTGCATGACGTGTACATAGGTAGGTGCTGAAACCAGAGGTGTTCTGTGAGTGGAGCATCCTCCTGTCTCTGGGGATATGTGTGTTTACAAGCAGATGTTTCAGATCTGATTACTTATGTTCTTTTTGCCTCAGAAATTCTAAAATTTAATGTAAATGTAATAATCTTATAATTGTTATGAGAAAAATTAAATGTGAAAAGTCAAGTTTTTATTATTCTATTATATTATTTCTGAGCATTTAATTATGGTGGAATTGACTTGCTGTTGATCCTCAAGGTCTAGGAAGAATTTTGTAAAAGCAACAATTACCTAACAATTTAGCTGCAACATGACTTCATCATAATTTAATCCTTTTCTGACAGATAAACAGGGATCTTGGAAACCTAATTCAACCTTTCAAGGTGAACAAATGTTACAATATGAGATAAGCTATGTCTTTTGTTCATCCTATTTTTTTTTTAAGTTTATGATGCCCACCATTATTTTGCTAGTGTACCCTGTGAGTTGCTGGTGATCTGCCTAAGTTTTCACAAGTATAGGGTACAGTTCATGAATGTGGCATTCAAACTCCTAACCTGTAAGAACAATCTAATATTGAACACAAGGCATTTAAAGTATAAGATCATATAGCAGTAAATAGAGTAGTTTGTGAATAAACTGGTAGAGATTACTTTTTGTGGCCACTGGATATATTTTACATCATGATAATTTATCAGCGTAGTTCTTTGTAGTTTACAAAGTATTTTTATGTTCATTTTCTCAGTCCCTAGAAAGCACCATGGGAAGGGCAAGGAAAGTATTTTTGTTATCTAGAAAAAATTGATTTTCAGAAAGATTACTCAAACTCTTCACACAACTAAGAGGTGACAGAACTGCATATTCTAGAACATGAAGTCACTATAAACATCATTACGTCTGTCTCCCTCCAAAGACACCACATCCTTGTCGATAAGTACTGTTAACACAGTGAGGAATATATTCCTTAAATTTCAACAAGTTTTGCCAGACAACATGATAGATAATTGATGCTGCAATCTGTGTAGTTAATTGTCTTTCACTAAACTGTACCTCAAAATTTATCTCTGTCTGATGAGAGGGATTGTCTCCAAAGCTGGGTCTGTCTGGTTCCCAACAGAGATAAGTGACAGCTGTTTGTGCTTTAATGAAGCTTGAAGACTGTTTTCTATCAGAAGGAGAAATGGATTGCTCCTTTGTACCCTTATCCTTCGAACTATTTCATTTTACAACCCTCTGCCTCCAGCTGCATTGTTTTAGCCTATGTTCTAGGATTTTAAAAGGAGGGAAGGTGGAAGAGTTCAGTACCTAAGTAGACAGCTTTGGTCAAATGTTACTCCTACAGTGTTTTACAAGGTTCTTTTTGTTCTGTGATAAAAGACAGTGTCTGTCAATGAAAAGGCAACTGATAAATATATCTCCGCTGGTTAATAGTTCTGTGTTCCTGACAGAATCTTTAAGTTTAGTCCAGAGGTTTAATTTTCCCTCTTGTGAAACAGGACTAGAATATTTTCTGGTCATTCTCAATGTGTCATGATCGGTATAGTCCTGGAAAACACACACACACACACAAAGTTCTTCCGTTGTTTTTCCATTTTTAATGTATGTTCTAATTAGACTAAATAGTCTTCTGAGTTCTGACTTGGGAAGACAAAAGGAGCAGTCCTTGACTTTCAGTAAGCAGTCTGGCTTTACCCAGTAGATCTTGTTATTCTCTGCCTAGATGTAAAATTCCCAGAGAATACTTATATCACACAAGGTTCTTCCACTGAGATAAGAAGAAATGTACCAAGACAGTTCTCCAATTTGGTTTCAAAATATTGATCATGCTACTCACAAAATATTGAAATATTCATTATTGGACCAAAATTCACAGATGTAATTTCTTCATCAAATAAGGATTTAACTCTTCCTGTCTATATGGTTGGTTGAGATACTCAGTCACAGACATCTATTGTCTTCTAACAGCGTGATTTTGAAGGAAACTCTGCTTCCTTAAACATTCTCCAATGCAGCCAACCAAGGAGAACACCTTAATTTCTGAGATACCCCTTGATTTTAATGTGAAAACAAGAAGCCAGACCTTCAACAATTAGAAGGGCAACTCCCTGATGGCCTTTGGCCTTAACAGTTACCTACTTTTTAAACTTTTAGTTTTTTCCAGTTATTTGAATTTGAACAAATTAGGTATTGTAGTTTTTAGTTTTTATATTTGATATGCAGGTAAAAATACAGGTTGTAAATATGCTAAGATAATTGATTGGGGTGAGTAAAGTAAAATAGCCTAATGTCATAACACATAAAATGTTCAAATATTACTTATACCACATATATTATTTCCTCCATGTTTTACTGATAGTCTCATTTCAACAATGGACCTTGCTTTTATAAGTTTTGTGGAGCACTGGAATTTTGACAATTGGCCCAGTGGATTCTATTGCAACTGTGCTGAATTTGCTTTACTATTGTTACACTTTGAGAAAAAAATTCTGCTGTTTCCCCAAATCATTCATTGATACCTATTTTGTAGAATAAGCTAAGAGAGAAAGAGATGAGTCAGAATCATCCTTCCTAGTAAATACTGTGCATTTAATTCCAATAATTGGAAAAATATCAACTATAAAAATAGTTTTCAATTGGGCCTCCAACCCAACATGTCTACCTTGTATGACAGTCTTGTTATAGGACTAAATTGAGGATTTCACTTGGAATTTCCTGGCCAAAGCGATAATAAACTTGGAGAATAATTCAATTTAAATACAACCTTACCATACTTGAATGCAAACCTGCTATATAAAAAAGAATATATTGAAAACTGTACTTTTCAAAAGTTTCAACAAATCCTATCCAATATTTTTGGATCATGCACACAAAAATTTCAAAACAACATGAACATTTGATCTACACAAGTATAGATTGTGTTGATGTATCTTAATTATACTTGTGTGTGTATGTCCATGCATATGTATACATGCATTTGTCCATGTACCTGTATGTATTTATGAATGGATGTTGCTTTATCTAATAAGCAGAGAAAACAGTAGTTAGACATATGTGGGACATTCACAAAATTTGATGTCAACCTATCCTACAGGAACTCTTAAAAATTTTTAAGAACTGATAAATATGTGGATAACTTCTTCTACAACCAAAATGCAATGAAATTAAAAATAAGTTATGGATTTTGAGGTTTTTCATATTTCTTTGCAAACCAACGTAGTACCCAATACCGAGTGATTGCTGAGTCTCTGCAATGCTGCTGTTGATGTCAGAAGCCAATGACATGATAGCAAATCATTACCTAGCATTGCCATCCTCAATAAACCTCTATAATGTCCTGTGTCTGAAAAATTCTAGAAACAAACAAACAAAAACAGATAAAAAGCAATAGAAAAGGCAGTTCTGACAGTTAACCTCAGTTGTACCCTTGAGTAGATGAAGAGGCTCTTAGTGAGGTGACTGGACCATGCTGGTGTTGTCTTCTCTGCTGGACTCACCTGCAAAGATAAATGGGCTGGGAAGAGGTGGTGTTCAGTGCAGAGACAAGACCAGGGCAGCCTGCACCGGAAGGTTTGTCTTTCACAGGTGCTCTTCGCCTGTGCTCTGCTTCCTGGCTGCTGTGAGTGGGCAACTGTGCTCCACCTGCCTTTCCACAGTGATGCTTCTGCTTTAGAACCAGCCAGTCATGGACTGCCCCTCTAAAGCCATAAGTCAAATTAAATTTACCTTTCCTCAAGTTGTAAGTGTCAGACATTTTATTCCAGCAGCAGGAACACTGATCAGTACAGCAGTAGACCAGAGCGAACAAGAACAGGGATACTTCTGTTTGAAAGAAAGAAACAGGCAGTATTCTCCATTCTGATTCTTTTAGAGGCTTGCTAACTCAGGAGTAGAAGTGATTCTGGTTGAGCATAAATAAAGCAACCAAGTGAAACAGTTTTGGGAAAGTTTGTGTGAGAGGTTATCTCTAGAGTCAATGAACAGTGGACAAACACTTTGGCATCTGAAATTGGATGCTTAGGAAACTCATTTGAAGAGGAGAGTCAGAACATATGAAGGACATTTTGAAGGTGAGAAGTGAATGGGAACAAGACTTTTGAGTCAGGCAGGAGCAGTTCAGTGATGAAACATATCAGTCTTAGTATCCAAAGCTCTGGTTATTGTTTTCACAGTTATCCAGCCATCCTAACAACTGTTCAGATCCAGGTGTAGTGAATAGACCAAACCTCCATAGACCAAGATATATGCAAATCAGTATTCAAAGAAGATAAAAATAAAAATCAGAAAGTGGACAGAGAGCTATTTTATAATTGATTATGGCACAGGTTTCAGTATGGCTGTTATCTCCATTTCTCAGCTTGAAAAATACACTAACAAATAGGAAAAAAAAAACTATAATGCAAGAAAAGGAATCCAGTTGTTTTTTCTACATAAGAAAAACAGAGTGTGATGCTGAGTGAAAGTTAATCTGAATGCAGTCCAATCCAGCTAGATTCCTACATTTCATAATATTCCATTTGATGCTGAGAATACAGATACTAAAATTCAATGAAGGAAAAAAGGAATTAAGAGTTTGCATCCTTGTCTGTCTCTTCTTTGCATTTTAGTTTTTATTTTTTATATAATTTCTTCATAACCCATCTATATATTTAGGTTTGATTGAGAAATCCAGGATGAACATAGATGGAAAAACTACTATATTATTTTTCTTGTTTTATGTTTTAAAATTTAATGACCTTGGAAAAGATTACAATGACTGTTTTTTATTTGATACTGAATTATGAATTTTAATTTAACTTCTGATCTTATTTTCAAGATATTATGAAATCTTTCTACTAAAATAATTTTTAAGAGAAAACTCAGGACATTGAATATGTAGAATATGGTTTTTTCTTCATTTATTTCATGTACACTTTGCTATATGATAGTTAAAATACAAATACAGTGGACCTTTGACATATGAATGCAATTTGTCCCTGAGGGATAGTTGTAATTCAGTTGGTAAATTGAAGGTTCAAGCTCCTCTACATAGCTCTCAAAGTCTCTCTCCTGTATATAGGCAGATCTATGTCCTTACAGAGACATTGGCCCACAATTTCTCACCTAATGCCACACAAAAAAAGATGTAGTAGTATTCCCTGCAGAACACTTTAGGGGTTAAATCTGTATCTAAGACTGTCTGGAAGATATTAGCTGGCATTTGCATCATAAATCCAGACTTTGGTTGTAAATTAAAACTGAAATTCTGGTCATAGCCCAAATTGTTTGTATGTTAGGCTGGTCATAACTCAAGGATCCACTGTATCATTTTAATTCAATCATATGTAATAAAATGTAGTTCATAGTGATAGAAAGAGATTTAGAGCTTTGGACATTAATTTATTTATAACAGATGAACATTTAGTAAAAATTAGTGTAAAATAAAATGACCTACATACTTCACAATATTTTTATTTACTTCTTTTTTTTTTTTACTGTTTTTTGCCTTTATCTAAAATTTCCTAGGAGTACAATTTAATATGCTTTTAAATGTGAAGATATTATCAGAGTTCTTGCAAGCACCATCCACAAAACACCTCTGAACACCTCCATCAAAATGAAGCTCCCACATCATAACCCACTCAATAACACTTGTTGAACATTTTTTTCATAGATAAATTAAAACATAGATTCTGCCTTCAATTAAAAACAAAAAGCCTGAGGTAAGTAGATGATCAACTGACTCATAACTTTTTAAATGTTCAGAAGTTGAGTTTTTCATTTAATTGCTATCTGAACTTTGGTAGTAGGTTATAATTTTCAAAGCTCTATTAGTCAGGGACCCAGCAGGAAAGAGATGATGGATCAACTGAGTAATTGAAGGGCATTTAATAAAGCAACTAGTCCTTTCAAAGTCATGGACAGGATTTAGGGACATCAGGGGAGGGCACTGTAGGTCTCTGGGGAGAGCAATAGTTTGGAGTCCTTTCACCCTTGAAGCATGAACGAGTGCTTCCTGGATCATGGAGATAGGGTCACATAAAGAGTGACCTGACAGAAACTGTGGTCCTTGGAAGGAGCAGTGAAGTGGAGACATGGAAAATGAGCATCACGACATCACTACTCAATTGTCTTCTCATTTTTTGTGTTGTCTTCCATTAGGCAAAGTTCTGAGTACTCTAGTGTGCAAGGGATCCTGCCGATGTACTTCAAAATGGTCACCCCCTCTCCTAAGACACACAGTTTAGTGGATAAGGGCCAAAGTGAAATTGGGAGAAAAATAGAACAGAGGTAGCACATGGGCTGATCAGGAAAATTTGTGTTCACTCACAAAACATCTGTTTAACACCCAGGTACTATGCACACTACTAGGTGTGGGATGCAAAGATGAATGCAGCATAGTTCTCAGAAGTGAAGAAACAATCAGAGTTTTTTTCATGTCTTTCTCTTATCTTGAAACAGATGAAAAAGGTACCAAGGAAAACAAAAACAGGAAATAAAATTTGCTACAAAAGGGGGAAAAATATTTATGAAGTATAAAATATTTATATATAGAAAAGTACAGTAAAAACTGCTCCCATCCCAGCCTCCATATGGCCCAAAAGATAAAAGCTTGTAAAAATTATTCTGTTCTGAAAAATTCTCATAAATGAATAGAAAGCCCACATTATATGAGGAGGCACATAGAATTGATTCATGCTTAATAAACCCTGCAATTAATAAAACCTTGTTCCTAGGCTACTCCCTCCTCTGGGGAGTTCTCAGTATTTTATAGTCCTTGTCTAAGCTGCATTATAACTTTTCTGAGTTAGGTAGAATAGAATAAGTATGTCAGTGGCATGGACATTCTTTTCCCTCTCCTGCACCTTGGATGCTTTTACAGTGATTCAAAGCTTTGCAGCTGCATCTCTGGTGAAAACATTTTTACTTTACCTGATGAGGAAAGAATAGCTGTTCTCTATGCTGTGGTTGGTGACATCATAATTCTTATGGTGGTTAGTTTCTCAATTATCAATGAAACTCTCTATACTTTGGGGAAAAAACACATTAGTCATTCCTGACCTTACATGCCATTCAGGCTAAGTGATTCTGTGACACACATCTACAATGAGTCTGACATAGACTATCTTGTCAGAAGTGACTCGTTTAATAATTGATTGTTATTCTACTTTTCAGTATCTAAAATATACTTGACTACTTATGAAAATACTGCGCCTTTTGGGATTATTTTTTTACAAGTTTCTAAAGTGATGGTGAGTTCCTTTCAGGCTGTTACTTATTTGTTTCTGTTAGATTGGTCACTAAGGCTGGCAGAGGAAGCCAGAGGCTGCAGAGAAGCCAAGTTTATGAAATGCTCTCTCACAAGACACCATAGTATTTTCTACTTCAGAAACTTTGACAGACAGATGAATGCTCCCAGCTGGAAAGAGAGAAAATCAAGTGTGACCTAGATGTCAAGTGGGATATCCTGCCCTGGAGGCTTGAACATCTGCTTACACCTAATGGAAGTCAATGAAATCAACTCATCTCTAAGTCAAACAAAGTACCTGTAAGAACTGGTACTAGAAACATCAGGTGAGCAAAAAGATATGTCTAATGCAAATAATTCACCTTGAGCCCTAGAAACTTAAAATACTCTTTAGTCTTTATTTTCTGCAATTTTCATAAACATTACCCAGCCACTCTTCTATCATCTTTGATGTACTTTTGGTTCCTGCTAGTCATATCCTCAAGATCTTTACTTCTATACCAAGCACCTTATTAAAGTTCTTCTCCAAAGAAAGCACTGTTCTCCTCCCTGGAGATCAAATGAACTTTAATTAGGACAGTAGCACTTTTACTTTTGTTATGATAGGTGATACCCTTCCTAGTGAGAGGGCCTGGTGCTTGCATTTTCTTTCTGTAACCTTGAGAGGCAGAAAACCAGCAGAGGTTGTATAATGAGGTACTGGAAAATCCTGCAGCTGTATCACTTTAACAACACAAGTGTACTGGATTCAGTGTGTTGATCATGTCAGTTGGAACCCCAAGCAAGTATTTTGTAAAGCTTAGTGTGAATACTCAGTCAAAAAGTAGAAGTTGTTTGAGGGTTAAGTTTTATATCTTTGGATTTCTTTTACTTTTGATTTCTGAGTTTTGTAGAATCTCAAACAACAGGAGAAATTATATGATTTGTAGAGACCTGAGATGATATATCCTAATTTCTTACTTTATTTCCAAATCAGTATTTTATTCCCACTCAACCAAATATGCTTTCCTGAAAACAGATAAAATTAAATTAAAGTCCATAGAATAAAACTCAGTGAACCTTTTGGAGGGAGGGTTACCCACTGCAGAAAGAAAAGATTGTATTTATCTATGCTTTATCTCAGTTCTTGATATGTCATAGAGTTGTGCTATAAAAGAGGGAAAACTAGGGTTAATAATATTGAAATGGCTTTTGGTCCTGTATCTGGCCTCTACTATTCAAAGTATGCATGAAATTGAGAAGTAGTCTGGTTGAGGGCAAAGTTGATGTCATGTGATTTCTTTTCTTTCTTTTTTCCTTGTGTTTTGTTGTACCAAGAATCAAACTCAGGACCTTGCATTTTCCAGGCAGATGTGGTGCCACTGAGTTTAATTCCCTGCCCTATGTCACAAGATTTTAATATAGGCAAAAAACAAGACAAAACATGATACAGGTTTCAAGAGCAGAATCGTTTTAGTGGTCTGACTAAACAATCAAAAGAAAAGGCAAATATCAGGATATATTGAGGACTCATTTATATCAAAGGTAAAATTTTTAAAAATGTTAGAGAATATACCTTTGACATTTGTAATTTGATTCTTTCTATATAATTTCAAATAAATATTTTACTGCATAAACCAGGTGTAGGAAGCTGATGAAAATCTGACGTGCTCTTGTGACCTTAGATGATCACTTTCGAATTTCAAGATGCTCTAATTTTGCCCTGCAAATGAAAACAAATGTTAAGAGCACCCCTAAATCAGCACAATGGACAGCGGCACAGGCTTAGGAAGTCTGTGCTTGGAGGCACTGCAGCAAGTCTTAGGGGTTTTCAGCAAGTATCATAAACATACCCAGTGCCTGCTGCAGTGTGATTACACTGTTACAGGCTTGGGATGTGGATTCCCAGAGATAATTATAAAAGCTTACAAACACTGGCCAATAGCACTCAATATATTGCTTACATGCAAAACTATATATTCCAGTTTGAATCTAAGTCCTAGCTTCTGTTTCCTCTAATTTATACCTAGTTCTCTCCTGCATCTTTGATCAATCAAGGATTTTAACCAATTTACTGCCAGAGACTATGACCTAGGTGTACACCTACTCACCTAACTAAAAGCCTAGTGGACCACTTAGTAGGAAACATTGTCTGTGTTTACTTAAGGAAATCCAATAGAGTTTCACTATCACTGCCATCCTAGGCTTCTCTGAGCTTTAAAGGTTGTCTTCATATATTAAGGAACATCTGCTCCACACTATGGTCAGATGGTGGCCCTTAGGAAATAGTTCTCTAAGGCAGAAGCATATTTCATTAGATTCATACCATTTACAAACTGGAATTTTAACTTCTAGTTATTACTTTCAGGGTGCTTCATGCAAAAGAAAGATTTTGATTTGCATGTCAGTGAAAAGTCATTGCATTCAAAAACTAAGTGAAGCTCTGTAATTTATGTTTGTATATAGGAGAGGATTTGTATTTCCTCCTTCCAATCCTCAGGAAGCAGATTCAGAAAAACTTAACATCTTAGATATTTAAAAATCCATATATATTACACCATGACTTTTCAGGTTTTGTATGTGGTATAAAGATAGAGAAAAATTGGTGTTAATTACATTCTTTTCTTTTATAATGTTAGGCCTATTTTTATTCCTCCTTTAACCATTTTTTTCTTTTCCTACTTTCATCTCCACTTAGTTTTATTCCTCATTATTTCCTCTTTAACATCTTTCTTTTGTTTTACCTATGCCAAAATTAATATTTTTTAGAGATATTTATGACTAATGCTTGATATATGTTCAACTCTGATTTTTTTTGGCTTTTATATTGGTCTTTTCCCTATCACTGGGTGAAACTAGCTGGCACTGAAACTTTAAAGAGGAAAAGTTTGATTTGCTCACAATTTCTCCCAAGTTCAGTCTAAATTCAGCCCGTTTCAATGCAGAAACCACGTGGGAAGAGGGCCTGATGAAGGAGAACTGTTCATCATGTGCCTGGTCGGTAGCAGAGAGAAGAGGGTGGGGCCGTGGATGAGAACACACTTTGCAGGGTCATGTGCACAGAGACTCTCTTCTTCTGAGCAGTCTTCACTTTCTACCAACATATTCACCCACAAATTCATCAATAGATTAGTCTACAGATGAGAATAGTGAACCCCATGACCCAGTCTCATTCCAAAAGGCCCAACCTTTCAATCCATGAGAATTTTAAGGGACGTTGTTGATTTAAACAATAACATTCTGCCTCTGATTCCCAAAAGCTTGTGTTTAATTATGAAAAATAAATTTGGTTCATCTCTAATATTTGCCAAACTCATAATGATTCAGTATTTCTGAAAAATCCAAGTCTAAAGTCTCTCCTGGGAGTTAAGCAAACTCTCAGTTCTGAACCCCTATAATAATAAAAAAGGTAAATACTTCCAACAGACAGTGTTACAGTGTAAACTTTTTCACTCCAAAAGAAGGAAGCAGTGGGATACATAGGAGTAAGATCAAAGCAGGCCTGAAAACTAGAGGGACAACAGTAAACCCTGCAGCTCTGAATTCAGCACACTGAACAAACGTGGAAGGGTATAACGTTGTGGAAGGAGATTACAGGTTGTGGCCTGTGAGGTCCCTCTCTGGAGCTGGTTCCAGTCCTGACCTTTAGTTTCCTCGACACATGTTCTGTATCCCTAACATTTTCAACTCGTTGGTGTCACTACTGAAACTTTGTCTTCCTCACATAGCTTCATGTGCTGCCCATTCAGAGACACATTACTTGGCCTCTCAGGCCTTAAGTTGAAATTTAAGTGGTAAATGACTCCCACAATTGTTAAATTTTGCATGATTTAAAAATCACTGCTCACATGAGTGATGCCAAGGTAGCCTCACCTCTTTGGGCCATGGCTACACTGGCCTTAGTGTTTCCAGATGGTTGAAATTGGTGAAGCACTTCTCTGTCTGCATGAGTAGGGGATCCTGGGGCTCTTTTCTCAAAGTGAAATCTTTCAAATGTGTTTAAACTTTACCATCCTTCAACCTGGTGAAGGGTGCAGGCTGGCTAATTCCTAAGACATTTCTAAGCCATATTTCCTATCATTCTGGTTTCTTTGTAATGCGATCTTTTCAGTAACTACATTATCTTTTGTAAAAACTATACTAATTTTCCCTCTTGGTGAAACCAAAAAACTTTTATAGCTTTTAACTTTGAAATTAGTTCCCGATTCTTTTGCAGATGTGGCTACAATCAGCTGGCAGTACCTGTGTCCTAGCGTGCATGTTGAGGTGCCTTGAAATTTCCCCATCAGAACAATTAGTCTAGCATCCTTAACTTCAATCTCAGACATGGAGGGAGAAAAGGACAAATTTTCTGCCAGAGAATAATATCCACATTCTCTCATCAAGCAGCCAGTGTAATTGTTGTTCCAACTACAATCTCCAGAGTTTGGCCTTTACTGTCTATGTTCCTAGCAACATTCTAAGCCTCAAGTAGAATCTATCACAAATCTTTGCATTTAAAGCGTCCCTAGTCAATATCACTAAATAATTTCATATTCTTGCTGTAATCTAGTTCCAAAAGGTTCTGAAGCACATTTTAGATACCAGCATGGAAATGACTGCATATCTTTGGGGTCCAACACCTCTCATAGTCACTTTCTTGTCACTGAGATAAAATTTTTGACCTTTGAAACTTAAAGGAGGAGACATTTATTGAGATCACTGATTTCAGTGAGTTTAATCCAGAGCTGGATGGCTCCATGGTAAAACTGGCGCAGTGGAAAAGCCTGGTAGAGGACAGATACCATGGTAGCTAAGAATCAGAGGTAGAGGAAAGAAACTAAGGAGAAGATTATGCCTTTCCAGTTCATGCCCCGGTAATCTGCCTCTTCCTACCAGCCCTGCCCCCAATAGCACAGTCAATCACAGACCCTTAATGGGTGAGTTCACTGGTAAGTATAGTGCCTCCACACTCAAGTACTCTTCAAAAAAGGCCCACCTGAGACTTTTGGGGGACTTTTTAGTGATAAACAATAATAGATATTTTTGGTGAGACTCATTTTTCACATGATGCAATTACAACAAAAAGGGTTTATTCTAAAATTCTTCCAAATTTTAACTTATTCCTGGTATAATGGGATTTCTACTTTTTACATATTCAACTAATTTATTGTCCTTCATAGTCAATTAGAAAGTGCAGTGAAGACAATTTTTAAAAAGCAACCAGAAATTGAGAGATTTTGGTGGAAGTCCTTTAGAGCTACTTAATTCTTGGGTTCGAAGCAGGTTGGAGTTTATAGAGGAAATGATTATATTGTATTAATATCTTTATATAATATACAATTTTGTGTCATGCCATTATTCTTTCATTTGGAGAACCAGAATGACTTTTGCTCTTTGTCAGTTTGAGGTAAGATTATTTCCTCTTTCATTACAATGAGTGGAAACATATGATTCTGACTGACAAGAACGAACGTTCTCCTTTATGTGGTCACAAAGATTGGTTCTTGGTGTTTACTGTTCTAAAATGGTCTGAGCAGAGTCTTCTCTAGTTTTTTTTTTTAAATTTATATCTTTATTGGTACATTATGAATACGAATCATCATTGCATTCAACATTGAGTTTGTACCAGAATATGACATGACTTGATTCTCATTTCTTCCCCTTTCCACCCAACCTGCCACCCCAACCCCTACATACATAATATTTGTTTCCTTTTTCTTTATTACTATCACATTATTTTTTCTTTAATTATTTACCCCTACACTCTCTTTCTTCTAGTTTTTGCTGGAGGGTAGGAGAAGCACAATAGTAAAATAAAGGATGAAACTTAGACTCTTTGCCCTCATTCTTAGGAAGAAGCTTGGTCCCAAAGCAAAGCTCAACAGAGACAGGTGGACCTGGACAAGAGTGAGGAAAGAGATTAAGATAACTAACGCTATTGCCTGGATTTATGGAGGCTCGCTCAGGGAAAGTATTTTCCTATGATTCATGGGGAGAGAAGAACCAAGACTAATTCAGAGGAACATAGAAATTCTGGGGTTTAAAGGAATTTGGAATGGCTCGTTGTTCAGGAGATTGAGTGGCTAGTGGCAGGGAGTGCCTGAAGGCTCAGTGAGATGGGAGACTTGAGAAAGCCATTGCTTACCACGATAAGAAGTTTGGATTTGATATTGGCCATATATTTGATATACTGGCCAAAATCATGGAAGGAATTTAAATAGATATCTGATATTATCATATCTTCTAGGGTTTGTCAATGTTGAAGAACTAAGAGGTAAAGTTTGAATGATTTTTAAAAATTAACATGTGGTTTCTCATTCAGAAATGTCAAAACAATAATAGGAAAATTTGAAGATCTAAATAAAAAAATCAATTTTTCATCTTTGGGTTTATTTTGTTATTTATGATATTATAAAACAGCATAGAAATATTGTTTTGAATATATTGATTAGATTTTGGAGGTTCCAGTTATATTAAAAAAGTGAAGTTAGAAAATAAAAACCACGTCAACTGCTGAAAATCAAATCAGTACAAATAACCAAGTCAGGAAATAAAAGAGTTACCATTACTGTATTGTAATTTTAGGGACACTGAATTAATTCTATTGTTTAGTTTAAAAGTTCATATTCAGAATGAATTAGGCCACAGATTTTTTTGTCTAAACATAATGTGTATCTATGGTCACTTTCTTTTGTCTCAAAATTCTCCAAATAAGCATTCAACAGATAGAATGATTTTCTTACTCAAGACAGTTTTCCTTTTACAAGGTCATAGAGATTGGTTCTTGGTGTTCAATGTTCAACATGTGTGGAGCAGAGTTTTCCTTGGCTTTTGCCAAAGGTTAAGAGAAGCACAATGATGAAATAAAGAATGAGGACTGGAAGTGCCTGCCTGTCTTGTTTCTCATGAAGAATGTGGGTCTCATACCAAAGCTGAACAAACACTCGAGAAGAGTGAGAAAAGAGTGAGAGAAGTGATAACACTAACTACAGTTCTGCACCCATGAGGTGGGTCACATTGAAATAATATTGTTTTCTTGCTTTTCACTTGGAAAATAGTTTTTTTTTTTTCATTTATGTTACAATGTGGCTGAGATATAGACTTTGGATCTTATTTTACCTGTAGAAAAACTGAGAGTGGCAGAACACAGTTGTTAAAGGGTACATAGCAAAGCTGTCCAAATCAAGATTTTAATCGGTCTGAATGTAAAGCTGAAACATTTTGGTTGATATGTTTTGCTTTGAATATTATATTACTTA